>LBNU01025362.1:0-16150 GCA_014162995.1 Artemisia annua
TTCAGTTTGTTTGTTATATAAGTGAATCAATTCAACCAATCATACTTAGTACTTTTTGCATGATGATTATTTTATGTGATCTTTCTGCAGTCCAACAAGTTTTTTTAACATTTTCTGGTAGTCACACTAAGAAAGCAGAAGTCCCAAATCAACTATAATAAACTTTTTTCTAGAATTAACTAATGTAAAACGTTACCTTATTTTGTGATTGTTACGTTCGGACCATTTTTCATGAAAGATATTTTGGTTGATGTGAAAACAAAATAGGAGAGAATGGGTAGGAGGAGTAAGGATTATAAACAAGATTATATGAGCATGGAGAGGCAGGGTACGGAATGGATTGGGACACTAATTTGCATTGAGTCCACTTGTTTTGGAACGGGTAATGAGATACCTGTGAAGGGCCGATCGGTAAGCTACCATTCACCTTGCGGGTTTGCGGAACGTCTATAATACTATCTCATTTATTTAGCTCACCTGTAGAACTTCTTGATTATTCATTCCATTCATGTAATGGTTTCATTTTGCTTCTTATATCTGGGCACGATTCTCATTCGGGTCCAAGTTGTATTATTTAGAAAGGAATTTGTATTTCATTTCCATTATTTTTGTGTGTTTGTAATTTGTTTTTTGTGGTTTACTTTTGATATTGATTTATTTTAAGTTTTTTGGGATTTTTATCAAAACTCGGGCTATTTTACTGTTTGATGGTAACAAATAACAGGGAGTTTTGGGTATTCGAGAACCGGATTATTTAAAACGGGTAATAAGGCAATCTCTTTTCTTTTTTTTTACAATTTGTAGTCTCTTTGATGTTACATGATGTTATTGTGGCGCATGGTGGTTATTTAAGTGTGGAGATTCACAGTATGTTATTAAGAGATATAGCATATGGAAGATCAAATGTGGCTTGGTCCTCGTTTGGGTAATTATTGGGTTGTGGTAGGTTATTTTTGTTTAACACAAATGTGAATGGGTGCTTATGGCCTTATTTATCTTATATTTTCCAATTTGGTTCTTATTAGACCCCGAAGTTTTTTAAACTATTATTTAGATTTTGAGGAACGGATCTTATGGTAATAAAGTTTTAATCTTAATTATCTAACCAAACTTGAGGGACTGATTTTGCACAGTTACCTATAAAAATCACTAAAAATGAATGCGACAACCAAAATAATTGAAGGGCTTTAGGAACCAAATTATAAAGTTGCCCTTCAAATCAACAATATAGCTTCATATTAAGGCCTCATACCACTAACGCTTAAGGGACACAACAACACCCACCTTTAATTTATACCAACACACTTTTTTAGGCTTATAACTTTTTAAATATATTGCCCTGAACCCACACGCGCTACCGTATGATTCTTTATTTCTTTAATTCTGTCTTGACAAATTGACTATAACTCTTCTCTTACTATAATCCGATATAGTTCAGGAAGCACGCTGTTTTTCTGCTTCGATATGCTCATACTCCCCATTAAATTGAGATTTTCATCATTCTCTAATGGACTCTTAAGAGGAATGTATGAAACATAGTACGATTATTAAAATACATTTCCAGGGACCTTGAATGATAATTACGTTCCAAAATTCTTATCAAATTATCAATGGTTTATGGTGGACGTTTTAGTTAGTTTGTGCCAAGAATGATGGTTTTAGTAGAAGTTTCAAATGGAGGTACATACATAAACTTAAACTGCTTCCAATTTATTCATGGGTCTTAAACTTTGCTTATTTGCTCATTTACTGTGTTAGATTCTCTTTTCCGGTTATTACATTTTTGCAATTTGAGTGTACACGGATAAATTATCAGGCATGAATCTCTTAAAACAGTAAAACTTGGGGAATTATTTTTTCATTTCGGATTATTTTGAAATAGTGCTTTGTGGCGTAAGTTTTTATTCTGTAGGTGGGTCGTGTTGCTGTACTGATCAAACTACGCATAAAATTATTAGACAAAAATGATGAGTTCAGGTAAATAATTTCTGAAATAGGGCACTATCAATCAAGTTCCCCCACGACGTATTGCAATATACTAATTTTACATAGTCCCATAAGCATATATTGCTCTATCTTTGATGTAAAACTTTGAGTGGATTCGCTTTTTTTATTTCTTCTTTCAGCCATCACCATATAAAAAGCCAATCACTTCGTGGGAGTTAGCTCGGATGTGTTTGTGGGTAACTATAGTTCGAAGTATAAAAGTGTTTGAGATATAACCAAAGTGATAAACTACTCCCGATAACAACAGTACGTATTCTTAGTTTAGCGATAATCTCACAAGTTGTCGTGATGAAACTCGAAACTTTGATTTAGAGTCTTTCTTCATTTAACTGTCAAGGCTCCTTAGGCTCAGAGATAGAACGAACCTAACATACTCTTAGAGCAGTAATTAAAAAGTCCTAAGAAAACAATCCCAAAATATGAATTTAACCCTCTCATTTTTTTATCTTAGAGAGATAGACAACTGCGAATTACCTTAAATTTTATTTGGTTGATTCATTATCCAACATTGCCCTCATCTCTTACCAAAGGCCATCCATTACTCTCACAGAAGGCCCAAATCTTTCTGGGCTAATGCCAACTTCAACATATCCTATGGCATTAATGATCGAACGGGGGGATCGATTACCATAAACAACTTTGTGTTGGGCAAATTTAGCAATTATGCTTCATTTTTTTGATAAGCGTGGACTTTTGATGGGTAGAAATTACTTCTGTATTACCCAAGATGATGATTCAGTAAATATTATGCGCCAAATTCTTTAAGGATCTTAAACGGGCCAATATCTCTTTTTGATTACGGGTTCTTCATGAGCAAAACACACCACGGCCGGACTGATCAACACACGAAAAACTAATTTATTTATATTTACATTTGAAAAAATATGGAGGCAAGGATAGCACATAGACAACAACAACTTACTATTTGTAAATAGGACTGTTTGGCCAAATTATAACTTTGTTGCAGTTGGTGTTATACCTTTCAAGGACTGAGATACTATATGCTATTCTGGATTAATGTAGTTCGAGTACATCTACCTTCCTCGCTCAGAAATTTCCCCCCCCACACATTCAGAATAAACATCTGGAATATGTAGGGTAGCGCGAGCGGAATCAAATTCAAAGAGAGAGAAATACCGTACTAGGCTATTATGCCGCAAATCTGTACGACTACAGGAAAGCTAAAGCTGACAATAGTCTGTTACATAGATAAAGGACAACTGCACAAAAACAAACTTGCCAGATTGTTAGTGTGTTGGCATGTGCTTTTGCATTTTAATGATAATCAATAGTTGTTCTAGCTGTGTTTGGTATTGCTTATCAATACCGTTTAAGTGCTTTCTGAATTGGCTATTTGAATACAGCTCCAGACTATTTTCAGTCACAAACAAGAAGCAATAAGCCTGGCAGTTTATCCGTGAGATATGTGGGTATGGCATAACGAGCTCGAGGAGTATGGATTGCCTTCTGTGAATTATGATCATAAATAATCAGTTGTTTGTTTTAGGGGATCATTGGGATTGCTGTTTCTTAGACCCTTTTATCTGCTTATTAGTTAATTGCCCTACTAAGCTGTTGTAACTGATTGTTGCCACAAAGACACTAGCAGTTACGATTATTTTAACTCAAACACTTTACGCCAAATCCCAACAACTTCTTATATGGTTGTGAAAGCAAAACAGATAAGCCAAGTTTAATAAGCACTTCCCAAACATACCATTTTTGAAATATCTGAATTTATATGGATTTCAGGTAAAAAATCCGCCCCGAGTTATCACATACATCAAAACCAGTTTCTTGTTTCACATATGCAAAAATCACCATGACCGAATGAGATTCACTATGCAAACACTAAAAACTGCGATTACTCTGAGTTAAGTGATATAAAATTGAAGCCAAAACACATCCAACTACCAAACCAATAACATGGACTTAGATACAAATAAGTCACATTATCAACTTGAGAAATGGAATGCCAAAACATCTCCTAATGTGGTAGTTTGCAAGCAAGAACAGTGTTTCTAACTCTACTAATCTTAAGAAAAACGTTTAGTCAATGTACCGAGAAGATTAAGAAGTAAGCTAAGAATAGATAATCAACCAGGGGGTTCAAGTCAAAAAATAGTGCTAAAAGTCCAATTTCTTAATTAAGGGGGTGTTTGTTTAAGCTTATATGAGGGCTTATGAGCTTATTTGATTTAGGCTTATATTTTCATAAGCCCCAATTTTTGTGGCTTATTTTGTGATTTTTGGGCTTATATAAGTTTATCATACCATAAGTCTCAAAATAAGCCGGAAAATGGGGCTTATGAAAATATAAGCCGAAATCAAATAAGGCCATAAGCCCACATATAAGCTTAAACAAACACCCCCTAAGGTGATGTTTGGTATATCCTTATAAATGTGATAACTTAATATGGCATAATCAGCTGCTGTACATCTAGGCGTGCATTTCCAAATTGTTTATGTGCTTATTACGTTTTAAATAATCGGTTTCGAATCAGCAACTCCTAGTTATTATTTCATTCACAAACAGTAAAACTAGCAGTTTTGATAAGCAATCCCAAACACCCCCCTAAAACTAACTAAATACACACTATTTCAACAAGTAACCCCACAAAACCCAATTCCAAACACCCCCTAATGAAAATGAAAAGTCCAAATTCTTTCTAAATAATACCTTGACGATGAGATGTGCATTGAAGAAGACGTCATGAATGGGAGGGATGACGTCATGGAGAACCCCAGGGCGTAAATAAATGAGAGTATTAGCGGCAAGAAGAGCCGCAGTGACAGGTGGCTTACGATCGAGTCTCCGGTACTCATTAACCGCTTGAAATAACATTAGTGGTATCATTCCGTTGCTTATATTGTTGTAATTGCTTCTTCCTCTAACCATTTTTTTTTTTTAATCAAAAGTAGTTTATGATGTGAGGAAAATAGGCAGGCGTTTCAAATTGACTGATTTTATTAAGTTGTGGGAAAGGATTTTAGTGGGGAGTAAAGAGGGGGAAGATGGTTCTAGTTTATTCGGGAGATAATAGACTTGGCAAACAAGTTACAGTATATCGAAATGAGGCGTTTACTTTTGTGAAACTAGTATTTGATTTTCGAAAGGTATGAATTCTTTTTTTAAAGATCTTGTCAACAAAACTTATAAATAACTTATTTTTTTCAAATAATAAGCATAGTAATCTTTTAATAATTTTGTGTGCTCAACACATATAGACATTTTTTTTTACTAAGAATTGTTATTGTTTTTGCAAGATCGGATTGGATCGAGATCCTAAGATCCTACAATAATGCCATTTTTAATAGTCTTCGTAATATTATTTAAATCTACAAATTATTGTATAATATAAAGATAAAATTATATACTCCGTATGTTGTAAACAAGAATTGAGGGAAAGAAAAGATTCTTCAATTGATCATTAACTATGAAATTTACAAAGAGTATATATAGACAAACATTAGGGCAAAAACCCTAATAGCTAACATGGGTCGGGACCTATCATGGGCTATATGGACATCCACATATAATTATTCATAACACTCCCTCTTGGATGTCCATATTGTTAATACGTTTAGAAAATGCTGCCTCATTAAAAACCTTGTCAGGAAAACCCAGTGAGACAAAACCATGACTAAGGGAAAAAGAGTGCAGCGCGTATTATCTCCCTCTGATGACTACATCACTTGAGCTCTTCGAGTAGGTGCATTCCAATGTTGTGGTTCAATGTCCTAAATGTTGAGGTAGAAGCGCCTTGGTAATTAGATCCGCCAAATTGCCACTTGAATGAACTTGTTGAACAATAATATCACCATTCTTTTGTAAGTCATGATTGAAAAAGAACTTTGGCAAAATATGTTTTGTCTTGACGACTTTGATGTAACCTTCCTTGAATTAAGCTATGCATGCTACATTATCTTTATGCAAAACTGTTGGTGCCTCCTTTCCAGAATTTCTAAATGGTTGGATGAACTATCCGCGATTGTTTGCTTTGCCGAACGCCATGAAATTTCACTACTATCACTTGTGAGTATGTATCCGCTTTAAGAGCGGCCATTGTTAGGACCAAACAAATATCCTGCATTAGTAAAACTAACTAAACTTGTTTTGATGGGTTAGTAAATTATAAACCACATTTCTTGTACCTTAAAGATATCGAAATATTTACATTATTTCATTCCGTTGATTTGTTCAATTTGATCAATTAGTATTCTCGAGAATTTTAAATCATAACACGTGATTTATGCATTTTATATTCCTTAAGGAATCTCAACATCAAACGAGCTCTTGTATTGTTATGTTAGACGCATACTTATTTCTTATGTTGCCAGACTTATACAATATTAAACTACATTATTGGATCCACCACATGTAAACATGTATCTCCATGATCATTTAGAAGTCTTTGAGAAAATATACGTGTGCCATCACTTGTACCTTATGCATAATTTCATTTCATTTTCTCATAAAGACCAATGCATATCCAATAATTCATATGTACGGACTTCAATTCCCAGTAACCATGTATCGTCACAAGAGACTTTAATCTTTCATTAGCTCTTTGCGTCTTCACTTCTTTTGGCTATTCATTTATACATCTGCACTTCCTGCAGGTACGCTTCCATGATCCTCACCATGATTATAGCGCTATCTTATTTATTTACATAATCATTACCATGCCCATTATCATATATAATAGTACTATCAACGTCGATTCATTATTTTCGATTCCACACTTTACTAGACATTATATATCATTTATTGAGATCTCATAGTTTTTCACCAACCCGGAGTTTTTTCAATAACCTTCATGTCTAGTTTCTTTTTAAGAGACTATTATGGGGTCTTTATTACCTCGATTCGACCATCTTGATTTTATTGCTCCATTTTATCTATTCATTCGAGGACTTTTTACTTGGAATCGATTCGTCTATCACGCTGCAGACGTGCCATAGACTTACTACCATTCATTGGTTGTACTTTTGGGACACACATTTTAATTGGAGCATTAGCAGCATTTATTTGATCTAGTCACTTCTTTAGGTCATAAACATGCTGGCAATTACTAGATCTGGAATATAAATTGTCCCTTTAACTTAAAGTTTATATTCATTACTGTGAGGATCAACATTTATACCATAAATCTATTCCTTGCTGCTCATTCTCTCCTCCTGAATGAATTATCCATTTCAACATCCAATTATTGTGCGTTGTGGTAGATTTACAAGAAACATATACCGCACATTTACAAAATTCTTATATGGGAAACATATGGTTCGTGACCAAAACCATTCTAATGGGGAGAAGTCATTATAAATTGTTGGCAAGATGCGAATTCATATTTTATAACATGCCCCATAAACTAATACGTTTGTTCTCATAATTATTGGCTTTGCAATCAACTGAAGACGTTTTATGAACGTTTCAACAAAAGCACTTCGCGTATGAACATGAGCTACTTTTATGTTCAACACTTATTCCAATAATCGCCCAACATATAGAAGTATTCACCACCAATTCCAAAGATACAATCTGGAAAACCATGCCCGCATTTTATAAGCCAAGCCATTAATCACGCTAAACTTAAGTTGCGTCTTTGATGATCATTTTGACGATGCATCGATTTTATAACTCAAAATGATCCAAATGGCGGATGTATAAGCCTACATACATCCCCTTTAATTCTTTCCAAAACTTCATATGACAAAGTCTTTCCTTTAATTTGGTGATGATAGATGATCAATTAACTTCCAGTGAGAACAACCAAATCTCTCTTCGAAGAAACTTATAGTTCTTCTATACATTTCGCATCATCATTGACTCGCGATGGTCCAACCGGTCATGCCACTCAATACAGCAATCTTTAGCTCATAAACTTCTAGTTTATGACCACATGTGCTTCAATTGCATTTTTTTTAGTGTCTTACGAAAACAAATAAAATCAAATAACAAATAGTGAAGTTGCATAATTTTCGTAACACATATATATCGTTAACAGCATAATAAAATGTCTCAAAGGCAAATAAAGTGACATAATAGATGATGCGCACACACGTAACAAACTCATGGCACAATAATAGTCGACTAATGCATTTTATTCTCATATTTAAGAATCCACGTCCATTAATATTATGCAACCTTCACAAAAATGTAGCAATTTACAATGGCTTTAGCAGTTTAGATTAACTTACCTATGTTGCTATGTTTACATATAGTACTATGCTAAAATCATTATTATGGTCTAAGAATATAATACGGATAGGCCAATTCATGTGCCAACTTCAAAGTTCTTTTTTCTAGCTATTAGCCACCAATTAAATCAACTTTGCAATACTTCATTTTAAAGATCATTCTATTCGCGAACAACTAACTTCAAAGTTTAAGATACGAATAAACTTTAGTAATAAAATCATGCTTACTATTGATGTTCTAGAGCTATTAATAATACGACTTTGGAATATTCTTATTTGCTTAAACACTATTATAGAAAAAAAAATATTAGACCAAGCATCAAAGTTAGACAAAACAACATAAAACATAAGAGTTGTTTTACAATCGAGATTTTTATCTATAAGAGATTAAAAATTGTTTTACTATCATGATTTGCATTGAAAATTACTTCAGGGGTAATTTTAGAGGCCATCATGCATGTATCTTATAAGCATATCATTACATTTATTTTAACCATGCAATATCTCATATAAAGGTATACTATCAAACACACATAAAGCAAATCATATATCTAGATAGCGAGGAGTGAAATTTTCAACAAAACTTAAATATTATCCAGCTATGGTAACTGAATACAATAAACACAGTAAACCAAATATATTTGACACATATAGATACGGTTATTGATATCAAGTTGAAACAGATAGTCAAAATTCATAGATTTATTTTGGTCACATTATCAAAGGTGAGTTATATATCACGCCCATGGTGACGTATTATAGTAACAGATGAGTCATACGCAAATCATGATTACTTTTAACAAGTTCACACATCTAACAAACAAGAGATTTCATGCATAATTATTTAACATTAAGATTTTTGGAATACTTAAAATCAAGCAACACAATTATTATATAAACAAAGAAACAAGTACATGACGGAATATCTTAAATATCATGAACATCAAAATAGCAAGTAGAAGGCATACTGAATCAAACTTTCAATAAAAATTTATATATATATTAAACAAGCGATTATTTGTGATTCACATAATCCAAGAAGGTAGTTTACCATCATAATCATACACGACATAGTAAATCAAACTAACATATCATAGTTACATTAAACCAATGATGATACTGCTACTTTTATTTATTTATTTTATTGTTAAGGATGTAATCAAATCATAGTCAGACCTTTTTAGGATTTTAACAAACCATGATTCACCTTAATATAGATTAAAACTCACATACATATTTAACAAATTCCAAAAATATGTATTTTTATAGCCCAAATGTATATATTTTTGTATAATACAGTTTTGAAATTGATCAATCCCGAATATTTATAATTGAAACATAACATTGCGTTCATTATATATTATTTTTTACCATAGCAATTCCAATATAACCCTTAAGTTTTTTTTTTCCTTTTATACCATGACAAATATTCTGCTTCTCAATGATTAAAGAGAGAAAATAAAATACATATATATTGGTATCATTGTATATAGTCTTGACTCTTCTATCATCA
This sequence comes from Artemisia annua, assembly GCA_014162995.1. Lineage (NCBI taxonomy): Eukaryota > Viridiplantae > Streptophyta > Magnoliopsida > Asterales > Asteraceae > Artemisia > Artemisia annua. Next base: position 9,722 of record LBNU01025362.1, read on the forward strand.
TTATTCAGTATATATAGAGGCACCTATTTATTTTAGTTACTTAATAACTTATATAATGCATGGTACTCATTCGATTATCAAACCAATACAAACAAACAATATATAGTTATTTAATATGCAAGTAGGATTCAAAAGTCTACCTATTGGAATCGAAAAATAGTTGAAATCTAAAAAGAAAATTTGAATTGGTTAACAATAAAGAATACTCTCAAAACAAATCGATAAACATCTACCAAGTTAAAAACATATAAAAGTAATAACAAGAACATATAGCTACGAATGCCGTAATACTACGAACACCAGCAGTCGATCAATTCGTGAATTAATAAGATTTCTCCTATTTTGATTTTAATAGAATACTGATACTATTATTCTTATTCATATAAAAGTAGTATTAGCATGGCACATAACTCTATATGGTAGTGTGATAAACAAATATGAGGAATAGGTATAAGGGGTCAAACACATACCTTAATCAATCATCTGAGATATCACGGGATAATGGCTGACGGAGTACCGATGGAAAACGAGAGAAAACAAAAACACACTTAAAAGCGTAGAGCGTGCTGATAACGTGTTGTGAACAAGAATTGAGGGAAAGAAAAGATTCTTCAATTGATCATTAACTATGAAATTTACAAAGAGTATATATAGTGGGTCGGGGCCTATCATGGGCTATATGGACATCCACATATAATTATTCATAACAATATACATGATTATTGTTGGTTTTTAAAGTTTATAAAACATAACACATGACTTTATAGGTTTTAGTTTGCGGTTTGATAGAAGTATGATCGAATCGGATTAGATCTTAAGGTCCTAAGGTTAAGATCGACATCTTATAAGATCTTAAGTTTGTTACGATACTGCGGAGAATCCGAATCGTTTTTGCTTTTTAAGATCATAAAATCGTAATATCATGAGATCAAGATCGAGATCTTAACGATTATAAATTGAATGATAGAAAAAGAATAAGCAAAAACATTATTATCTGATTGCATATCATAATAAATCTCATAAATATGTTCGTAGTTGAATGATATTTAAAAGTTAAGGGGTGCTTGGTGGAGGGTTATATGGCCTAATAAATGGCAAAGGATATGAATTATGGTGCTTGGAATGCTATAGTGTAATGACTCATTACCAAATGGTGGGTAATAGGTCATTACCCAATAAATTATGAGGATTGTTCATTACATTGCTTTGTATTCCCTTTGCATTCCCCCTAATTTGAACCAAGTATGCCCTAAATGGATAATATAAGAAAAAACTTTTTTAAAAAGCTAATGATTAATTTATAGTGCGAGTATTCTCTCACAAGTCTTCCTTTTCAAAAGTACTCCCTCCCAAATTAAATTTTGAATTGAAAATAAAGTATAAAATTAACAACTTAGCCATTCTAAAATTTCAACATTTTTTCATAAAGGCATATTTATCTATTTCAACTGCTCTATATTAAAATATATAGATATGGATGTATATTAATTTATATTACACTGCATTTACAAAACTATGATCGTGTATTTCATATACACGTACTTACAAACACCAACTATATAAAAGGAAACAAATCACTATAAAGGTACATAGAGATATGGTCATAGTTAATCTACACTACATGTAATGTATGAATCATATTCTATGCATTTAATGACTAAGACATACCTTAAATAATTTTTTAAGCAATACATCAAATAAAGCAATTGTACAAACAATTATGACATAAAAATCGAGCAATTACTGTAAGTATCATTTTCAACTAGTCAACCCAATTAAAATGACCATTAAAAGACCAACTTCACCTTAAAAACTAAAGATAAAGAAAAATTTAAGAGTAGATATTCATCAAATCGCATGAGATGGGAACCTTAGGATCAAAACAAAATAATAGAAAAATTAGTTTTTGCTCATATCTCAAATCAATACATGCCATTTGTTCTTTTTTGTAGGGGGAGCATTTTAGCAGATTATGACCACCATGGCGGGCTTCATAAAACATTCACAAATTACGAGTCGGTGGTTAAGAACAATTCATCTGTTTTCTTTGTATGATTTTTTTCTTTTTCTTTTTTAGTATTGAACAAAAATCATACATCAACATAAGAGGAATATGAGATTGATGAAAAGAAAAAAAAGAGACTGGAAACATGATAACTTAAAGGAGTCAAGTATTAGCGGCGTGACACAAATAAAAATCTAAGAAACTTTAAGATGATACTGTTAAAGCTTTTCTTTCAAATAAGTAGGCTATGGCCCATTAAACATTAGGTTTCTGCCCCAGTCGCAATTTTTACTCCTAAATACCAAGGGCGACTAGGCAACCTTTAAATACCACTAGTGTTTGTCAAAAATAGACTGCATTTCAATATTTTGTACATACTTTGGTACGTTTGTGTAAGGGAATGTTTATTGGGCAACTCGTAATTTCAGGGTAACCGTATTTGGGCGACTGGACATGAATGTCATTTCACCACCAAAATATTTTAGGCCACTAGTACTTTTAGGGTAACTTGTACTTGGGTGACCACCTATTTTGTAACTTGGCCACATTACATTAACAAGATACGGTGGTTCGATTCACACACCGATTCTTCTTCCCCAAAACCATGAAGATCACAAAAATCACAACACATACCCGAATCATTGCCCCATAAATCCAGATAAACCTAACTCAATCTTATAGTCAAATTAGATATGGCTAATCTGGATGATTTTTATGATGTTAAAGTTAGTGTTCGATCTTCTTTTAAGTTGCTTCCAGAGATCAAAAAGCTTTTGTCAACCAATGCTAACCGTGAACGTTGTTCAGACACACTGTTTTTGGGCCTTGGTTGGATATTTCGTCTCACGACAATGATAGTCATTTGATACATTATATTTTGCAACATCAGGTACATGTCGCTNATTACAAGGTTTCGATTTGGCACAGTGTCAAAAAAACATAATGGGTACCCTATTCCTTTTTGCGGTCATTTATTCCCTGAAAAAAAAATAGTACAAAGTATGTATATGGTACTGATCTTTTGAATCTTCTCATAGATAAGAAAAGGTTCTCAGATGTATCTGGTGAGGATGATGTTAGGTTGTGTATGTTGATTGTTGGTGAGCTAGTTTTTATGGGTCTTGACAAAAGGAATCATATCCCTAAGCATAAAATGTCTGTTAGTGCAAACGTTACGACGTTTAATCAATACAGTATCTTTATATTTAATGATGATAAACATGTAACTTGTAATACATAACGTAAAGTGCACAAGTTACTCGTTTACACAAATCATCAATGCCGGAACGCATCAAATCTCTCGACGGGTCAAGTCTACATCACTTAGGGTGTGTTTGGTACAGAGCAATGGAGCCCAAGAAAAGGAATTTAGTCAATTTCTCATGTTTGGTAAAACAAAGAATTGAGAAGGCGGAGATATGTAAACTCTCGGGGAAAAACCTCTTTGTATTTTGTTTTCCACTCACTTTGAAGTGGAATTGGGTGAGAAGCGGAGAATTACATTTTCATGCTACAAAAGTCAAAATAATTTATTGGGGTATAAAAAGAAAGTCACGTGAGATGCACATTATATCAAATTTTCAAGATACACTTCAAAGTTCAGACCTCCCAAAACCAACTGTGGGTTTCCTTATCTTGAGATCTCATCCTTATCTTGCTAAAAAAAATACCTCCCAAAAGCAATTGTAGGTTTCCATCCTCATCTTTAGTAATTGTGGGATTTCACCCTTATATTGTTAAAAAATATATATATTTGTTCATCATCATATGATGTTCACCATGACAAGAATCTCATTTTTCTTTTCTTTTTTTCTTTTCATCAATGATATTTGATTAATAGGTTTGTGCTTGATTACTTTGAAGTTTTTTGATCCATGTTCATGGGGATGGTCTTCTGTGTTCTTGTTTGATAATTTTTTTAAGCTTTTCATTTGAGATCTTTGGCAATTGAGTAGGTTAGTCAAATAAATATCTCTTTGTTGCCATCAATAAACTGGATCTGTGGTTCTTTAGTTTCACTTGTGCAATGCAAACTATCATTGAATTTTTGTTCTTTGTTAATTGAATATGGTAAATCGGTGGGAATCTAGTTGACCAAATTCATTTTTTAATATCACCAAACAATAGAATTGAGAATAAATTCTCTACTGATTTCTAATATCTGAATTTCTAATGTCAACTCAATTTCCTTTCTCTGAATTTCTTTCTACCAAACGTGCCCTTAAGGTATGAACAAACTCTATACCAATTTTGTTAAGTGATCAAAGAAAATATTTTTGTCCTTAAACCTCACTTTTTTATAAATGTGACAATACATTTTTACAAAAATAAACTAGACAAATTATAATTACTTTTGTATTTACAAAGAAATGTTTTAAAGAAAAATAAGTTTGAATTTCAAATTGCCAACAACTATTTTTCTCACCCAAAGGAGATAAATTTTTCACCATATAAGGACAAAATCAGGAGCGTCTGTCGGGACGGTTCCGTAAATAGGGGGACGGTTCCTTATATATAAGGGACCGTCCCCCACTTCTCGAGCTGTCTATAAATAATGGGCCATTTTCACAGAAAAACTTAACCCTTTTTGCACAAAAATATTCTGTTCTTTCTTGCTCCTTCTTTGATCACTATAACTCTTTGGTATGTGTTTATAAGTGATCCGGTCATCCTTATCTCAAGTGCAAGAGAAGAACACTCAAAGTTGTCAAGAATCAAAGTGTTATAATGTAGTCCACACACACGTAACTTGTGTTACGATTCTCTTCTTCCCCCAAACTCTCTCATTTGTATATTAGTATATTCGACTTGTGTGTGAGTCGTGAATAGTTGTGTTAGTTTAGATTAGGTCAAAGTGTGTATTCCTTGTAATAGTTTGTTAGGACGGGGTGATCGTCCGTGTGAAGATTGGGACGGGGTGATCGTCCTTGTGAAGACTAGGACCGGGTGAAGGTCCGTGAAGACTTGGATTGGGTGATGATTCAAGTGGATGGGGTGATCGTCTGTGTGAAGATTTGGACGGGGTAATCGTTCGTGTGAAGACTTAGATTGTGTGTAAATACAAGTGGACAAGAGTGCTTGTTCGTGTAGCCACGTGGGCTCTGTGTAGATTGGTTCTAGCTAGGATTAGGACTCGACATTTCGCTTAGTATCGTTAAATTGGTGTAAGCTTTGGTGTACGTGATGCGTGGGTTTTGCAACCTTTGCACTTAGGTTTTACCTCTCAAGGGATCTTGAGAAGCTTACAACCCCCATCAGGCAGTGTACCTGACCGATGCAGTATAGTGAAGTGGCAAGTACCGGGGGATTGATCGTTCTCTCGGGGAATAGTGTCGTTAGGCTTGAAAAGCTACTCTAATTAGGTCTAAGAGTTGAGGGATGATTCTTTTTGTATTTTTATATTTAATAAAAGCAATTAAAAATATCGGTTTATAGAGGAGTGAGCGGAATTAGTTGCTAGTCAACTAACCCAAATATCTACTTTTGCAAATAAAATTAAATAACTAGAAAATTAAAATGGTTGTGAAACTTATATATGAGAAATATGTGTTTACTTAGATTTCCTTACTCCCTAGCTATCTTTTATATGTTAATTGGTTTGTTGTAATTATGTGGATGACGGGTTGTATTCCTTTAAACCATTCGTAGGGCCGTGTATGATCTTCCCTAACTCTATAAGCTCCTACTTCACTCCTATGTCGAGCCGACTTAAAGCTCCTAACATGGGATCATTAGAATTCGCTCATGCATTAAATACAACCAAATAATCGTAGTACACATCCGATTCATGTTTCTTAAGACGTTCAAGCAAGGTACCGTATAGGAGGTTAGCCAGTTTTCTTAAGCCTAACATCGACTTCACCCAACCACAATAATCACAAACAAACCAACAACATATAATCAATAGCTAGGTTTCGATCTAAGCAAACAGAATTAAGACCTAGCCTAGCATGTTAATTGAAAGACAAGCGTAAGATATAATCACACAATACATAGACATATTGAATGATTTGGAAGGGACTTATCTTCAATTAAGCATTTAAGTTTCAAGGGTGGAAAACCCTAAAAAATACAGTAGAAAAACAAGCTAGGGTTTTGTTCCCAAAGTTGCACAGCAATGAATGAAAATTAGAAAAGTATATATAGATTTTACATTGTGACGGCGTCACCTTTTGGGTCGTGACGCCGTCACCTCGCCGCCAAACTAAAATTCGGATTGCTCAGATCCACTCTTGATGCCGTCCCCTTGTAAATCTTTCTGGGCCGTCTCCCTTTACCACATAACGTGACGACCTAGGCGTCACAAAGCGTGACGCCGTCACTCTTTAAATCTTCAAAACTTTCTGGGGCGTCTAGTGTAAAAATCATCCTTCACATTGTCAAAGCGTGACGCCGTCACACGATAGAACGTGACGCCGTCAGGT
>LBNU01025363.1:3979-18416 GCA_014162995.1 Artemisia annua
AAGGAGAGAGAGGTCGAGTATTATCATAGGCTTTAGAAGAATGTTATGATTATTGATGGATTATGCCTGAGGCACTTCCATCATCCCGCTGTGACCTATAAACAATTCTTATGTCGCGGTTGTTCGGTGTCCCAAAGGTTCTTGAGCGTCATAGCGGTCGGAGGAGTTATTATAGTGCTTCTTCTAACTTCTTTGGGTAATCCCAGGTCCTGTGCAGTTGCCGCGGTATGGGTGGTGGTTGTCGTGAGCCGGCCAGTAGAAATGACCGGTGAGCTAAAAGACGCTTACCTTTAGTGTCGAGAGAGTATATACTTAGTGGTGGCACTCTGATTGGACTTTATTGTCCCCTTGGTAGTGGGTCCATTGTGGCATGCTTTTAAAATGGCTTCGGCCTCCTTCCCATGGACACATCTCCGAATGATTTGGTCCGCACAAATTTTGAACAAATAAGGGTCTTCCCAAAAATAATGTTTCACATCTTTGAAAAATTTCTTTTTGGCCTGGGTCGACATTCCTTTCCTTATAAAATTCCCCGCATGGTAGTTTGCAAAATCGGCAAACCATGGGGTACTAGAATCACCAAGTGACACACTCCCAAGGGCTTTGAGAGGAAATGAGTCATCAATATCCTTTTTCTCGAGCTCACCTTGGTGAGGATTTTCAAGACGGGACAAATGGTCGGCAGCTAGGTTCTCGGAGCCTTTTTTAACTCTAATTTCAAGTTTAAACTCTTGTAAAAGGAGAACCCAGCGCATAAGTCTTGGTTTGGCATCAGGCTTGGCCATTAGGTATTTTAAGGCGGAATGGTCTGTATACACTATGCATTTCTTTAAAAGAAGATATGGTCGAAATTTTTCAAAAGCATAAATGACTGCCAACATCTCTTTTTCAGTCGTGGTGTAATGAAACTGAGCACTGTTCATGGTTTTGCTTGCATAATGTATAGGCCGAAAATATTTATCCTTTCGTTGCCCCAGGACTGCCCCAATTGCATAGTCACTAGCATCACACATTAATTCAAAGGGCAAATCCCAATCGGGGGCAACTAAAATAGGAGCCTCCGTCAACTTCTTCTTAAGAGTAGTAAATGCTTCAATGCACTCATTGGTGAAGATGAACGGGGCTTCCTTCTCTAAAAGGTGGGTCAACGGTCGGGCTATTTTGGAAAAGTCTTGTATGAAACGTTTATAAAAGCCTGCATGACCGAGGAAACTTCGAATTCCCTTGACGGTCGTGGGATGAGGTAATTTTGCGATAACATCGACTTTGGCACGGTCCACCTCAATCCCGGCTTTTGAGATTTTATGGCCGAGGACTATACCCTCTTTAACCATAAAGTGACACTTCTCCCAATTCAGAACTAGGTTAGTGTCTTCACACCTTTGGAGCATTTGTTCTAAATGGGAGAGACAAGACGAAAATGAATCACCATACACAGAAAAATCATCCATAAAAACCTCCATTGTCTTCCCGATCATGTTTTGAAAAATGGCGGTCATACATCTCTGGAACGTGCCTGGGGCATTGCATAAGCCAAAGGGCATACGTCTATAGGCAAAAGTTCCGTAGGGACAAGTAAAAGTGGTTTTCTCTTGATCGGGAGGATCAATGGGAATTTGAAAATAGCCAGAAAAACCATCAAGAAAACAATAAAACTCATTTCCTGCAAGTCGTTCAATCATTTGATCCATGAAAGGAAGAGGAAAATGGTCTTTTCGAGTTGCTTCATTGAGCTTTCGATAGTCGATGCACACTCTCCAACCGGTTACGAGACGTGTTGGAATAAGCTCATCATCATCATTCGTAACGACAGTCATACCACCCTTCTTTGGCACACAATGGACCGGGCTAACCCATGAGCTATCAGAAATTGGGTAAATCATCCCAGCGTCGAGTAATTTGATTACTTCATTCTTGATCACATCATGAATTTTTGGGTTAACTCGTCTTTGTTGTTGGATGGACGGCTTAGCATCGTTTTCAAGTAAAATCTTGTGGGTGCAAAAACGAGGATCTATGCCTTTGATGTCGGAAATACGCCATGCGATGGCATCTTTGTGCTTTTTGAGCATGTCAACGAGACGTTTCTTCTCCTCATCTTTTAGGTGTTTGGAAATAATGACGGGAAGTTTGTCGGTTCCTTCTAAAAAAGCGTATTCAAGATGAGGAGGCAATTCTTTAAGCTCAAGTTTTGGAAGTTTTTCTTCAGATGGTTCGACCTGTTTGACTTCTTCAACAATAAGTTCCTTTGGAGGGAGAGGTGAAAATGGATCTTCATTCAAAAGTTGTTCAAGCAAAAGAATGTCTCCCTCCGGATCATAATAAGAATCATCATCATCGCCAACGAATGAAGATGTATCAACGGATAAAAATTCATCGACTTCTTCCAAGAGGAGGAAATCACCTCCTTCAAATGGAGTGAAGGAAGGGGAAGAGTCGGCAATTATGGGTTGAGAGATAGGTGGAGAATCATCAATAGAGGGTAGATAAGTAGAATTATTTGAAGGGGTGGAAGAAGAAGAAGTGGGATTGCCACTTGAAAATCCGAGTATCTCTTGGGAATACTCTTCAGAAAGTTCATCAACTTCATCAAGGATATCGATTTTGCTTATGGTCATGGGCTCATCGGTGGAAGAATATCTTGCTGTTTGATCCAAATTAAACGTAACGGCTTCGTGACCATCTCGCAAGGTAATTTCTTCATCGTAAACATCAATCAAAGCACGGCCCGTCTTTAGGAAACCTCGTCCAAGAATGAGAGGAACCCTTGGATCAGGATCAAAATCGACGACAACAAAATCAGCCGGAAAGTGAAATTTTCCCACATTGACGATGACATCTTCGGCTATGCCTTTAGGACGAGAGGTAGAACGGTCGGCAAGCTCGAGAGTCATGCGTGTCGGAGTCAAAGGGGGTAACGACAACTTCTGCCAAACGGAAAATGGCATGAGGCTAATGCTAGCACCTAAATCGGCTAAGGCGAAACATTGAACCATTCCGGGAAAATTGCATGGAATTAAGAACTTGCCGGGGTCTTCAAGCTTTTCGGGAAGCTTTTTAAGGAGAACTGCCGAGCAATTCGCATTCAATGGTGTAGTCGACATTTCATACAATTTATCCTTATTATTTAACAAGTTTTTAAGCATTGATGAAAACTTTGGCATTAACACAACAGCATCAGCAAGACTCAAATCAAAGCGAATGTCTTGAAACATCTTAAAGAATTTTTCCTTCATTATGTCATTTTTATCTTGACGTTTTTGCTCATTAAGACGAAAAGGATATGGAAGACTTGTTTTAACTGGTTCATCTTGTTCAAAAACAATTTTCTCTTTTCCTTTTGAAACATTTGCATTTTCATTTGACGGTTGAACCACCGGAGGTTGGATATTTTCGGTCCTTCCTTGGTGAATAGGAATTCTCGTATCCGTTGTCACCTCGGTTGCACGGTCTACTACCTTTGAAGGAGGAGGAGTATAAGAGGTAGTTGGAACCGTTGGCTCTTTGTAAGAAACGCCACTGCGTGTTGTGATCGCCTTGATATCGCCCCTCGGGTTAGCGATCGTGTTGCTAGGTAAAGAAGTGGTACCCGAACTCGAGGGTCGATCATTTAAACGCTTGTTTAATTCAGCCATTTGATTAACCAACATATGATTCATTTCCTCTTGTTTTTTAATTTGTGCCTGCTGACTTTGCAAAAAGGTTTGGTTGTTTTGATTTTGACGAAGTAATTCTGCTAACAACTCATCCGTGTTTGATTGATTTTGCACAACACCTTGATTCTGGTTAAAAGTTTGCCCACGGGCATTGTTGTTAAAACCTTGACCTTGATTTTGAAAATTATGATTTCCTTGATTGTTATTCCCATAATTAGCACCTTGGTTACCAAAAGTACCATGATTATTTTGAAAATTCTTGTTTTGGTAAAAACCTTGAGTTTGATTTTGAAAACCTTGTGTTGCACGACTTTGATTGACTTGATTACCACGGTTTGGCACGTATTGGTTTGAAGTCGGGTTTGTAAAACCTGGTGGTGGTCCAAGAAAGTTGTTTGAACGGTAGCTGAGAAGATTGCGATCTCCTTGGGTTTGGTACGTGTTACCAACCATGTTTGCTGCATACACATTCTCTTGGGTGAAAGAACTGGTTGTTGGACATTCGAAGTATGAATGGGGACCACCACAAGTTTCGCAACTTGGGTTAACTGCATTAATGTTTTGAGAAGGTTGTTCTTTTTGTTGGATCAAAATCCCAATTTGCTTCGTAAGAGTAGCAATGGCATCAGCATTTTGTTGGGTTCTTGCCATGAATTCCTCGTTGTCTTTGCTATTAGCACTAGATGCTTGCGTTTTGTTTCGTGAAGTTCTCACTCTTGCCTTGTTCTCGATGATGGTGAACACATCTTGGGCGTTTCGAGATAACAAATTACCACCTGCAGCAGAATTGAGTGAATCTTGATCGACGGGATTCAAACCGTTATAGAATGTGTCGATTTGATGCATTTCAGAAAACCCGTGATTAGGACACTTTTCGAGTAACTCTTTGAATCGATCCCAAGCTTCGTTGAATGATTCATCGAAAGCTTGTTGAAAACGAAGGATCTGAGAACGAAGATTTGAAGTTTTTGATGGTGGACAGAATTTGTTAAGGAACTTGCTAGCCAAATCATCCCAAGTATGAATCGAATTGGGGGGTTCTTTGTCTAGCCAAGCACGAGCAGCTCCTTTGAGAGAAAAAGAAAACAGTTTCATTTTGACAACATCATGATTGAACCTTATGGTTTCAGCAATATCGGTTAAGTTTCGAATGTGAGCATGAGGATCTTCGTGGTCAAAACCATGAAAGGCCATACCCGCAATAAGATTGATTACGCCGTGATTGATTTCGAAATTATTTCCTTGAATATCGGGAATCACAATAGCTCGTTTCACACCTTGGAAAGGCGTTTGAAGTTGATCTTCGATGGGACGAGGATCATGAAGAGGTTGGTTACCACCCACCGGCGGGTGTTCACCATTGTTTTGTGCACCGTTGTTGTTGTTGTTATTCATCTCGGTGATGAAATCTTGAGGATCACGTAACTCGGGTACGCTCCTTTGCTTTCGTCTACGACGGCTCCGATTAGTAGGCACTTCAAGATAAGAAAACTCGTTCAAGTTAGACTTGGAACGAGTGATCATATAAATCAAAACAAAACAAAGTGAAAAAGAAAGGAAAAAGGAAAATCTTTTTGGTTTTTATAAGTTTTTAAAAGAAAAGATAAAATATTTTTGGCTTTTATAGGTTTTATAATTTTTAGTTGTTTTTATGTTTAAGAAAAGCGTTAACTTCTAAAAGAAGGTTCTTCAAAACACAAGTCTCGAACGACGAATGACTTAATCTTAATCAACCGCTCCCCGGCAGCGGCGCCAAAAACTGATGTGAGCGGAACTAGGCTAGTGAAAGCAAGAACCACTAGGTATCGTTGTCCCAACGAGCATTGAAATTGATCTAGTCACTCAAGTCGTGAGTTATGTGAGATGAATGGGTTGAAAAGAGTTGAATTTGTTTTAGTTATACTACGAAAGGTTTGCATAAAGTTTAAATGAAATAAAGAACGATAAGAAAGGAAATAAGTTTAACTATGAAAGAAAACATGAGACTAAGTAAAGCGAAGAAGAAATAAAAGTTTAAACTTAAGAAAGAAAGAAATAAAGAAAATGTTTTTGTTGTTTTGTATTTAAGTAACGAAAGAAAATTAAACTAAGTTAAAAAGTTCAAAAGAAAATTCGACAGAGTAACGGTACGAAATGGATAAAAGAAAACTCCACTCGATGAACGATGGAGTGTAAATAAGCCTAGCTCGGCTTTTAGAAATAAACAAGACAATTAAAAGACTAAGACTCGAACATTTAAAGAAAACAAAAATCTAAACTCGCTATGTATGGAAAATCAAACTCGCTATACTAAACTCTAAACCATACTCGCTAGACCTAGATGAAAAACAAACTCGCTAAGGTTAAGTGTGATACCAAACTCGCTAGACATGAAATGGAAACCAAACTCGCTATCCTAAGTGTGAGACCAAACTCGCTATGCTAAACTCTAAACCATACTCGCTAGACCTATGTAAAAACTAAACTCGCTACACTATTGAAACACAAACTCGCTAGGACCAAGAAAAAAAACAAACTCGCTAGGTTAAAAGGAAAACCATACTCGCTACCAGCCAAGATGAAACTCGCTAGCATAAAATAAATAGCATACTCGCTATGTAAAAGAGAACCATACTCGCTACTAAACCCTAATGGACTCCATACTCGCTGTTGAACCCTAAAGACCTACTGGATTTATTTTTTACGTAAACTTTTTATAAAAACTTAATAAAAACTCATTTAAACTCAATATTAAGCAAGACCAATACTCAAAATAAGCTATAGAAAACACAACTAATCAAAATAAGCAAATCATATTTCTAGGGCTTGTAGATGAAAAGCTAGTTTAGACTCAAAATAAAGATTAAAAAGCTAAAGATAACAATTTTAAAAACTTGTAAATAAGCTAAACAAACACTAAACAAAAGCTCTCACAAGCTAGCAAAACCCAAATAAGCTCAAGTCATAATCATAAGGCACGAAAATTTCTTTTCATGCAAAGGTGGTGCAAGACTTTTGTGAGCTTATCTTGAATCAAGATAGAAGTAAGAAGCTTGAATAAGATGAAAAGAAGGTGCAAATAAGCAAGTAAATAAGCAAATTAAAAGACTTGGACATGAAAATGAAAAGCTTGTATTAAAAACCTTACACTACAACATGGAAAAACAAAAACTAACTAAAAACTAACCAAGACTAAATGAGGCCATGGGGTGGTATTTAAGGGAGTCTAGGTGACTAATCCCTTGTTTTACATATTGCACTTAGCCCCTTAGTCTTTATAATTTCATTCATACAAAGCATAAACTAGAGATACGACACTATCTTAACTTTCTAAAATACGGCTAAAGTCCTTGTAACTTTGAGGTGATGTGTTGACGAGCTTTCCAAAGATCTTCAATGATGTAAAAGAGATCACTTGCTCGGATTTAGAAAGTTATGTCTTCATAATCTCCAATGAGCTTTGATTAAGTGTCTCTTGTACTTTCTTGAGCCTTTGAGAAATAATTCATCTTCACGGGCTTTTCATGAGTAGATTTCTTCTTTTACTTCTCTTTCAAACTCTTTTCCACATCTCGTGCTCTTTTTGGGCTTTTAGGTTGCTTTTTGTGATGTTTTAGCAATATCCATACCTGCACAGTCATAAACACAAAAACACGATATCTTTGGCTTTGAACGTTAGTTTTTGGTCTAAAATAGTCTAATAATGGTGAATAAAAGATATGTGAATAAGCACATATCAGTTTGTATACCTTCATGGCGAGTCTTAGGACACTCTAGTTCCCGTAGTGTTGAGCGTTGGTTGTTCCTTAGAGACTTGTGTAATTAACCCTAGGAAGCAAGCCGATAGGGATGTGACTTGGTGATAGCAATATCACCATACATGTGCGAATTAACCCTAGGACCACCTACCCATGCGATACGCTTAAAGAAATTAGAGGGGGTGTAAGATCTGACCATGCCGCATCTTGCTAGACTTGTTCATGTTAGTAGAGGTACTTAATGACTCTTACATCTTCGTAGGTTCACGCCGCCCGATGAACCCTCGGCTTTACAATAGTCGTGGATAGGACAAGGTGTAAGATAGATTTAGGTGATTTAACCCTATGATCCTAAATCAATGTAACCCCAGACGATATGATCGGATGCACTTATAGAAAACTAATCATGATAATAACAAGAGTAGTAATTAGGTTAACATTATCTCTCTTTACTGATCTTCTCTCGTTTATTTACTTGCTTTGTTATTTACATTTTTAGTTAATTAATCTTTTAACTTATAAAACCCCCTTTTACACGTGACACTAAGCTTAGATAAACTCCACACACTTAGCTCTTGGGACGACCTCAGCTTTACCAACTAGCTATACCATACACGACCGGGTACACTGCCCGTTAGCATTAGGTAGACCTTAGGTAAACGAGACACTTAATAAATAGTAAAACCTGGTCGGTAAAACCTGCATCAAGTTTTTGGCGCCACTTCCGGGGAGCTATTAGGATTTTATTTAAGATTTTAATTTTTATTTTAATTTATTTTCAGTACTCACGATCTTTTGCAAGTTTCAGGTACCATGGCAGAAGCTGACATTGACAACCTCATGCTTGAAGAATATTTGCCTCTTACACGAGAAGAGCAAGGGCCAGGTTTGGTTAGGCCGGCTATTGGGAATGACGTTCAGTTCGAAATCAAGAACCAATTCATAAGGGAACTGCGTAAAGACCCATTTTCAGGAAACAAGACGGAAGATGCTCACGAACACATTGACAATGTTCTTTACATTGTTAGTTTGTTCAACATTCCGGGAGTATCTCATGATGCGATAATGCTCAGAGTATTCCCGATGACATTAACCAGAGCAGCAAAAATATGGATCGATAGGTTACCAGCAGGGACGGTTAACACTTAGACTCTCCTGAAGAAGCATTTCATCCAAAGGTATTGCCCTCCCTCAAGGACGGCAAAGCATCTTGAAGATATTCACAACTTCAAGCATGATGGGGATGAAACATTGTACCAAGCTTAGGATAGGTACAATGATCTTTTGTACAAATGCCTTACTCATGATCTCAACAAGCAATAGATGGTTAACATTTTCTACAAAGGGATCAACATCTCCACTCGCCAAATGTTAGATTCTCAGGGACCAATCCCTGGAATGACCCCTGCTCAAGCCTTAAAGGCTATTGAAGATATGGCTGGGCACTCTCAAAAGTGGCACGAAGGTTGAAATAATAGGAGCATTGCTGGTAGCACCGAAGGAATCACCCTTATCACTAATAAGATTGAAAGCTTAGGGTGTGATATTAGGAAACTTAGGGAAAAAGTGCATGCCATCAGATCTGAACGTGAACATGGAAAGGGAAATATAGCAATCAAGGAAGAAGTCAAGAGAGTTGAGGAAGCCATGACCAGAGAGGCTAGCAAAACACACATAGTGCCTGGAAATGGAGCTAAATATCGTGTGGGACCTCAGGGAAGGTACACTAAGATTGAAAATCGGCCAGTCTATGAAAATAGAAAAGTTAGCTTAGAAGAAATGGTCAATAAGCACATCGAGGAATCTTCAAGGAAGAACGAAAAGTTTCAAGAATGGATGAACGAGATGAAAGTAGACACCGTAAGGAATTTACGAAATCAGAGCGCCGCATTTAAGAACCTTAAAACTCAAATCGGGCAATTAGCAAAAAATATCCAAATGAAGAAACCCGAAGTTGATCTTGAGGAGTGTAAGGTTCTGTCCCTAAGTGAGGACAATGGAGAAATTAAAATGAATAAAGACTTTGGCAACAAATTTTGTGGGGTTAGTTATCTACTGGAAAACAATGTTGCTTACGAGAGGATACCCAGCCAGCTCCCAGAAAAAGAACCAAATCCAGGAAAGTTTTTACTTCCATGCACTATTGGTAATTTTGATATGTTTGCTCTAGCTGATTTAGGAGCCAGTGTTAACATGATGTCATTTTCATTGTTTAAAAAATTAAATCTTATTAACCTTAAAAAGACAACATCAATGGTCGAAATGGCAGATATGTCTAGAGCAACACCTAAAGGAACAGTGGATAACATTTTACTTAGAGTCAATAAGTTTGTATTCCCTGGCGACTTTTTGGTTATAGACATGATTGATGAATGCAATAATAACTTAATTCTGGGACGACCATTTTTGGCTACTTCTCATGCTAATATAAAGGTTTTTGAAAAAGAAATAACTCTAGAAAATGGGAAGGAGAGAATTACATTTAATCATAATGGATCCTTGAAATCTGTTAACACAGCTCTAGAAGAAGTCTGCATGATTAAGGAAGCTAATAATGCGAGTGTTCCGACAAATGTAGATATTTACCCTAACCCTATTTTATGTGACTCTGAATCCTGTGAGGATTGTAATGCTAACCATCTTGATGAACGTGTTAGTTATCCTAGGCAGGCTCAGAACAGACACGATAAAATTATGAGCAGGGTCATGGATGGAAGAAACCCCATATTAAAAAACCATTATTGTAACCCAATAATCATGGTTAGCAATGGGTCTGAACAAGCTTGGCCATCCTGCGATCCTTTCCATCACGTTTGCGATGGAGGAGATTACGGGGAATTAGATCAAGACATACGAGCTCATTTGGAATGGACATGCTTTCATGGAATCAAAAGGCGTGACATTGAATTAGGAAACCTGTCATTTCGTGATTGGTATAAGGTCAGATTTAGAAATAATATCATTAATGAGCATGTGATAAAAGGGTTCCAACAAGATTACGACTATTATCGATCAAACCTTCCGTTTGATGAAGACGAAAGTAATCTACCCGAAGAAGTTTACAATGAAAGGGTTTACTCAGGTGAAACAGGGGAGTGCTCTAAAGACATCCCCCTTGAAGAATCTGATCAACACTTCAGAATAAATTGCACTAATCCAGAAAAAAGACCAAATGGGCGTGATTACTCATTTGATGAATGGGTTGCAAAAAGGTTCGGTACCACAAACATCGAAAAGAAAACCAGACTAAAAGCATTTGTGGAATGGATGATCAACAGTTATTCTGACAAACCCGACGAATCAAAGGAATATGATGACCCTCTCGAAAGGAGTTTCGAAAGATTTAAGTTAGAATTCGAAAGAGAGGTATTGCAACTCCTTGAAGAATACGAACTCAACATAGGAATAAAAGGGTATATGCTCTAGGATATATGGGAAAAATGTGAAAGAACTTTCAAGAAGGGGCGGAAGTTCTGGCACGAGGTTGAATTAGAAGCCATGGAAGTACGTGAATGTCAATTAGAAGGACGAAGGTATGATCCCCCGGACGTACAAGTCGAAACTTTCAAGGTTCAAAAATACACTATGGATGGTGTAGGAAGTTTCATAAGTATCGATAAACCAATTGACAAACAGCTGCCAGTGGGAAAGATGAATGGAGAAAAGTTTAAAAATTTGATAAGAGAAGAAATGCACACCTAACTTGGTGTGCAACCGGTCGACTAGCGTTGCAGTGAGTCTAACTTAAAGACTCGATAATAAACAAAAGTGCTCTTTCGGGAGACAACCTGAATTATCCTTTTCTTTTTATTTTCCTGTATTTTGTTGGTTTGGTATGTTTTGTATTAATAATCTGAAGGTTCTAGAAGAAGCTTTGTGTTGGGGAACTAATTTTTGGACTTTTGCACCAAGAAAAATCCCCCAGGACTAAGCTACGGCGTATTTCCTACCATGACTACGCCGTAGCAACTCCTAGGTATCGTTCTGGAAATTTTTAGCAACTACGGCGTAGCAACCCATTTCAGCTACGCCGTAGCTACCTTCTGAACCTTAAAAGCTTTTTATTTTTTTACAAATCATAACTTAAACTTGTATTAGTTTTTAAATGAACTTTGTAGGTGTGTTCCCTGTAAACCCTCACGAGACTTCACTCGTCCACTTGGGACACCAAGTGGTTTAAAAGGCTTGTTGCATACGCTAAATGCAACCGTGATTCCTACAAAAGTGAGTTAGGTTTTTATTTTCTTTTTCTTTTTTAGGTTTTATGCTTTTGGTAGTTGTGTGATTTTAGGGAATTGAAGTCTGCTCATTAGGCAAAGCGAAGGCACGTTTTTCAACATGATCCTTCTATCATTTTCAAGAGCAAATTTCAGGGAAGTTGTTAGGATCATAGTTTTCAACTATTCAGTCAAGTCTCGGTCATTTCAATAAATGTAATAGGTTGCTAGTATTATCACTTTTATTTACGTTTTAGCTTAATACTCGTATGGTTATAAGACGAGTCCAATAAGTGTCCAATGGGCCTTGAAAGCCCACGACATAGAAGATAGGGAAGGAAGGGAGTGTTGCCCTATCCCTCTCCTATAAATAGGACACTATGTAACTCTTTAATATTGTTGGTTATTTTCATATCTTAAGGAAACTCTTGTTCTTTCATCTTTCATATTGATCTTAATCAACCAAGTCTATTTCTCATCTCATTTCTCTCATTTGAATACTTGTGTTTACTAATATGATTTTTCTTGTGTTTGCAACTTTCATTAAGATTTCATCATTTTAATGTTAGTTGTACAAGAATCTTGGATTAAAAACTCATTTTAGGCTTGCTTTTTCACAAAAGAAAAATCTACGTTTTGGGCATCTTATCGAGAACCTCTAAAACCCCAATTTATCGAGAACCTTAAACCCTCTTTTATCGAGAACCCTCGATATTACTACTTAAGTGTTTTTGTTGCTTACTCAGTGCTTTTCTCTCTTGTATAAGAAAGAAAACACTTCGACTTATTGGATAGTTTCGTTATTGTATAATCTCGAAACTTTGGATACTTGTTATCGAAACCTGAGGTTATCGAGAACTTCACCAGTTATCGAAATCAATTGTGTGTTTTCGAAATCTTGTGACTCTATCAAAATTACCTTCAAGAACATCGAAAACATACTTTGTCTTCATAGAACCAAAGATCTCGATAATTGTCTCCAACATTTCTCGATAATTTCCTTTTATCGAGAACAACGTGAGTTATCGAGATCCTACTTGTTTTATCGAGAACTTCAGTTTTTCGAGATTACCTGGACTTTAACAGTTTATCGAAATCATCCAATAACCAAGTATCGAAATCATTTTGGGTTTTGTTTTCTAAGAATTGTCTCAAGCACTATACCTTCTACAAGATCCATAAACCACAAGTTTTTTCAATCATGTCTTACGTACCATACTCTGAAGCTCCATTTCAACATCCTCTATACATCAATGCTCGTCAACATCTACTGCGTGGAACTGCATATACTCCTCTATTTATGCTATCAGGACCATACCATGTTTGGAAAGACAGATTTCTGCAATGGATTCAAAATCTTCCACATTCTGATCTACTCCTGAAATCAATCAAAGATGGACCATATAAGATGAAATTCATTGCTGATACTGAAGGAAATATCACACTTCAAACTTATGATGTTCTGACTGGTACTGAACTTGATCAATACAATGCTGATAAGGAAGCTGCTTGGTTTATCACTACCGCTCTTCCTAATGCCATATACACTAAGCTGTAATTTGATGCAAGTGCTCAAGAGTTGTGGAAACACCTTGCTATTATGCACAGTGATGAGGATCCTACAGTCATCACTGAAAGACTCATTCGATCTTGCTTACAGAGAACATTTCCTAAGACCATTCTTCCTGCACCAATCATCATTCATGGGTTTACCTACACAAATGAAGGATTTGTCTTGGACAACTCTAGTGAGCATACTTCAGAAGATCCTCATACTCATCAAACGATTATGCAACAGTTTGAACAACTCGGTGTGTCATCCACTGCACTTACTTGTGTACCGTCTAAAGCATCACAACCTACTCCTAAAAGCAGTGCCTACTATCTTCAGAAGTACCTCTCAGCTCTCCGAGATGAAGCAATTGCACGTAATCAACAGCAAAAAGATCAGATGACTGTTATGGATACTACTGATGATATGATATTGATGGCAGACACAGAAGAAGTTCAGGTAACAGACTCAGGCCCAGTGTATGATACTGACGGTCAGTCTCAGGTATGTGATAACTCATGTCTCATTCACGACATTGTCTCTCCTTCTGTCTCATAAACGAATGAGGGCCAAGTGGTTCAAGCTGATTCCCCGTTATCTACTCATGAGAATGATCAAATGTCCATAGTGGTTATATTTGATGACTATGATCAAATGAATCCAGGTGTTACATTTGATCATCCTGCTATCACAATGACTAATGATATCGATGATCAACTTGAACCACATGAACCTTTGAACGATTCAGAAACAGAACTCAGACAACTTCTTTTGGTCAGTCATAATCAGAACATCCAATGCCAAGGGTTGAATGCTAAATTGAAAGCCAAGATTAAACTTTTAACAAGAGAACTTGAGCATAGTAAACTACAACGTAAGGTTTTTGAAACAAAATATGCTCAGGAAAAAAGCTTAGATCTTATCACTCAAAACGCTAACGAATTAAAGAATAAACTAAGCATGATCAATGAAGCTCCTTTATTTCAATACTTTAGATCTGTCATAAAAGAAATTAAGTTGATAGATACTGCCATTGAACGCAATTCTGAAGTCACGGTTGCAAATTTCATGTCACCCGTTGCTAAAGAAAGGCGTGAAATGTTTGAAACTCAATTTTCTCCACCGCTTAAATGTTTGTATTCACACACCTGGTATTGGGAACAAGAATTAAAAAAGGAAGTCAAAAACATTCTCAATGTTTGTTACGAAACAGAACGGTCAGTTTTTAAACTCCAACGTCAAAATCAGCTTTTGCAAAATGAAAATGATCGTCTC
>LBNU01025366.1:20953-52389 GCA_014162995.1 Artemisia annua
TATATATATATATATATATATATATATATATATATATATATATATATATATATATATATATATATATATATATATATATATATATATATATATTAAAAGACACTCAAAACGTCGTAGTTTTGCACCCGGGCTTTTCCCGCCAATTTTATTGGGCTAAAAGTGATCCGCCATGTTTGATCCATTTCACTCGGTGTTTTTTTCTCCTTAGCTTGATATAACTCCCAGCCACCAGAAGTTTCCAAACACAACCCTAAATCTCACACGCAAACACACACAATCAAAGTAGATAATCAGATGGCACATGCTAGGGTTTGATTTTTTTGCTTACAACAAATCCTACATGCCAAAGAACACCTGATCCGATCTATAATTTTAGGTTGAGATTTTATCATATGGGTATTGCTTTAACATATGATATATTTTTTGTTTTATGTACCTGGATATTTTTATTTTCATAAAGATTGTTTCTTGATTGATTTTGTCAATGATTTTTAACATTTTTGAAGGATCTGATTGAATCTTATACCCTTTTCAGATTAGGTTACAGAATCTCTGTTCCGGTACGGCCGTGTAGATGGTGGTGGCCGGCACTCAAATAATCACAAGGGAAAACCAAAGAACTAATTAAGGTAATTATTTTTCCAACTTTTACGATTTTTTTTCTTTTTTTTTTGCTTGCGTTGTTTAGATTATATTTGTTTTTTAACTAGATATAGGATGGAAGATTAGGTATTATGAAAAATGATTTCAGAATCTCATGTTTTTATTTAGTATACACATAAAGTATATACATGATATCAGATATATATACAGACAATAGTTTAGTTGTTTTTATTTATAAAAACTTTGGATCTTTTTGATGTTGGTGTTAATTGCAGGTTTTATACAAGATTCCGGTGTATTGGAATCGTGTGTGAGGATGAAACGAAGGCCGTCGTGCTATGAATGTTTGCATGTATCAATGGTGAGTGACCTTTGCTCAATACATATTTGGCCTTCATTTTTGTACACACCTATAATTAGGATTGCAGGTCAGCGAGTATATTAAAGTTGAAATGGCAATAAGCTAATAGGCCCGTAAATATAAGAAGGTAATAATCCAGACACCCCCTAACGTTCCTTTTGCAATTGATTGCCTTATTGAGATTCTGAAAACCCGGTAAAGCTAAATTTTTTTGCCTTATGAGATCATAAGCTTCAGCTTATGGAACTCCACCGCCAAAAAAAATGAGCTTTAATGGCTATTAAAAATCTCAAAAAACTGATAAACCTAGAAAATAATCCCCCCGATGTTTGTTTTTGATACATTGTTTTGTTTGTAGAAGGTAATGGCATCAATCATGACTATGATTGTTTTCTCCAGGCAGCTACAAGTCTACCAAATACCCAAGAGGGTTTTCAAAATGAGATGACGATGGTGTGCTAACTTCTAGGTATGCTTTTTTACGGAAATTTTATATGTTATTGGATTCAGGTTTAGGGGCCGTATGTTGAAGCTTATATGTGGCCTTATGAGCTTATCTAAATCATGCTTGTATAAGGGCATACATCTCAAAATAAGCCATAAGATTTAGGCATATGAAATATAAGTCGAAACACAAATAAGGTCACAAGCCACATATAAGCTTAAACAAACACCCCCTTACTGATTTAAATAGTTGATTCTCATATAAAAACTAAATAAAAATACCGTTCATTAACAGATTTGTCGTGTAACTGTGACTTAAACATTTTTTCCCTTTGTTTCCTCGGACTCTGCTTGCTTTCAATGGGTAATATGTAGAAAGTAAATCATGAGACATTTTTTTTACCCACTTTACCTGCTAGATGTAAATATATCAAAGTTAGCATGAGACATTTTTACACTGTCATTAAAACTGTAGAAAGTAAATCACGAGACATTTTTTTTACCCACTTTACCTACATTTATATCTACAGTGTATTTAAAGACAGTTTTTTTTTACCCACTTTACCTGCTAGATGTAAATA
This sequence comes from Artemisia annua, assembly GCA_014162995.1. NCBI lineage: Eukaryota > Viridiplantae > Streptophyta > Magnoliopsida > Asterales > Asteraceae > Artemisia > Artemisia annua. The sequence continues at coordinate 22,943 of LBNU01025366.1, forward strand.
TATCAAATGACAGGTTTACTTAAACATTGTTTGTGTGTTTATGTTACGGCAAAGTCACTAGAGCTTCCACTTTCCTGTAGGCTTCCCATACTCATAGGTGATAAGTGGTGGCAAGGATTTTTGGATGACAGAAGATCCACATGTAAGTAAAAAATGGTAGTGGTGTTCTTACCTTTGCACGTTTGTTTCTTTAATTTGATTGAAGCATGATCCAATTTTGCAAGTTTGGTGTTGTTAAATCATTTGTTAGTCTAGGTGATTGTTGTATAATGTTATTGAGTTTTTACATTTGTCATCTATATTTGTCTTGGCTTTTTATATTTTCCTTGGTTGTTAAATCAAATGCGTTCTATCTGTTGCTAGCCATACCATTAGATACTTTCCTTCCTCCGTATTTGTATGTTGAATGCCTTTTAGCTATTGCCCTTTACCTATACTATTAGATAAATCCAACTTTTAGATATGCGAACCAAAAAAAAAGCCTATTCCTAGGATTAATGTCGTTAGTACTTCGGGTTCCCTAAACTCACCTGAGCGCCAATTAGACTCAGAGTCTGGCTCATCAAAAAACAAGCCGCGAATGAGTTATAGGGTTCTGGATATGGGAATCAGAGAGGTATGTGCTTAGTTTACGTGTTTTTTACTAGGTTGGTGCTTTGGTGAATGTAGTTCCCTCATCATTGCGTGCTCCTTCTTTAACTGCTGGAAAGCATGTTGTGGACACGTGTGGTGTTTTGTCCACGGGTGTGTCCCATGGTGGTGATGTTACTGTCACTTCCCATTCCCAAGGTTCGAAGTTTTCATGTTTTCATACATTCATGTGGTGTTAAAGCGTGAAAGGTAGTGATTCGTTTGAACATGTTTTTTGTAGCAGGTTCCGTAAATAAAAAAAATAGGCATGTCACATTAGACTTTCAAGCCGCTGTAATTCGTCATCAGATGCCTGTTGATGATGAAGGATTTGGAACTTTGGATGATGTTATTGCAAGGGTTGGTGACCATGCCTTATCAGGAACAGGTAATTGCAAACTTGAAAGATGTTACTTATTGTTGTTGTATGTTGCCATGACCTTTATATTAACATACGTCTGCATGTCTCAGTTAACATTTCCATTGCACATACTTCTCGCAAAAGGGCCTGTGACGAGAATTCTGAAGGTTTGTGATTAAACATTCATGTATATTTCCAACACTTTCCATAAGCCCTTGCTTTGTTACTGCATTTGTTTTCTCATTTCTGATATTCTAAGACCAAAGACCTTCACAGCGGCCCCGCAGGCAAGGTCTTGATGTCTCATCCTTTAGGCCAGCGATGGAAACATTTCAGGTGTCTGCATATGTTAGCTCCTCTCCGCTGCCGGGTCTGCCAATTCTATCTCAACAACCACCTGTGGCACGTTCTATACCCACACCTGAACCAGGTAATGTATCTTTCTTTCTATAGCTGCTGCGTTGTTCCTTTTGGCCTTTTTTAACTGTAGGTGATGCTTATTGCAGGTGTCTCCCCATCATTTGATATAGACGCTTCCGCCATTCCCGTTTCGCCGGATTCCCCTCTACAAATACCGGTTCCAGGTCGGCGTACAAGAGGTAGACCATTCCTAATGTATGATGAAAGGCGTGTATCCGCAGATAGGTCAACACAGAAGGCCGCATAGCAAAATTTATTTATAGAACAATGGTATTAACAACTGTATTATTGATTCAGTGTCAAATTGTGATTCGTAAACAGATTATGTAGTAAAAATAAGGTCGAGTAGAAAGCAGGATGCGTGTGCCTATTTTTGAAAGTGTCGGTTCCAGGAAATCGAGTTTTTTTTCTTGCATTCTTGATCAAATCCCAAATATTCATTGATAAACAACATTATAAACCAAATACAACGAATAAAAACCCCGCAAGGCCGCAACGCGGCCGGCCGCCGCCATACTTGTTAAATAAAATAATTTAGGATGTTTTATGCATTGTATACACTTTGGCTGACTTCGACCCGTTTCCTTTTAAGCTAAATTCAATTCAAAGGTTGCCACTTACGGCCTTACCCATAACAAAAATGGTAATTTCAACAGGCTAACTTCATAACACTCAGCCCAGCCCATATCACATACCCCACTTGCTGCTCAAACAAACAAACACATCTCAAAAATCGCTACCACTTTTTTCAGCACTCTCACTTTGTTAAACAAAACACACACACTTATTATTAGTTCAACTGTGTCTGTGTTGCAAATTTGACCTCACTCCAATACGACGTCACTCAGGTATAACGAAAACCCTAATTTTATTCATCTATATTCACTTTTGAATGTTAATTTTAATCTGATTTAGGGTTTACACATCTAATTAATTAATTAATTTATATAACTGTACTTTTTTAGCTTTTATGTTATATTAAGCTTATCTTAATACTTATTAAATTAAACTGCTTATTTAATTGTTCAAAAGTTTGTGTTTCTGAAAAACTGCTTATTTGGCACAAAAAAAGAAGAAGAAAATGTAAATGAACACGAACGGAGCCTTTTTTTTGTGTTTGTTCGTGTTCGTTAATTAAGACGTTAACATCATTATTTGTTTATATTCACTTTTTAACATATCGAGTTTCTTTATAAATTTAAATGTTTAGATAAATGATTACTTTTTAGCTTCGAAGTTATATTAAGCTTATCCAAGCACTTAATAGAAAGAAGTGCTTATTTTGATTGCGCATTAGGTTTGGCACAGAAATTGAATTGAGTAAATTGCGTTTGTAGGGATGTAGATGAGCGCGAACGGACACTTGTTTGTGTTTGTTCGTTTAAGTTTAACTAAACTTGTTTGTTTTTGTAAATAAAGTGAGACTATTCGTGTTAGTTAATTAAGACTTTAAATGAACAAACATAAATGAATGTATAGAAACTTAATACAAAAAGTGCTTATTTGGTAAGTCATGTTAGAAGGTATGGTTCAGGTGGACAATAAGCTCTGTGTTAAACGCGCATTAAAGGGAGTAAATTGCGTACGTAGGGCTGTAAACGAGCGCAAATGGACAGTTGTTTGTGAATTTTTGTTTGTTAAGTTTAACCAGAAAATGCTTAGACGGACATATGAGGTGTTCGTTGATTAAGACGTTTAACGAAAAAACATAAATGATTGTCCAAAAACAATAACATTTTGTTTTGTGTATGTTCATTTTATAAGGTTAGGTATACCTGTTTTTTCAATAGAAGAGTAAAGGGATGAGGTTTTCCTTGTTCAGGCTAGGTTTTGACTCAGATGTACTCGGCTTAACTAGGTATCCTGTGACTGTTTCCCTGGCTACCCCAAAGATGTGTACCTAGTGAGGTTTTACTAAATTTATATAATTAAAAGATACGATATGTGAACATAAGATATTAAATTAACATAAATAAATATTTATGAATGCATAATTATATCGTCATAACGCTCGTAATGCTAGGTTTTGAAAAAGGTTTATTTTTATGTCATTGCCATTTAGGTCCGATTCAGATCCCTTTGTTGTTTCCTTTTTCTTGTGCACCTTTTTCCTACGTTCTTGAACGAACTAGACTTTTGTTCTTGTTTGTTTATCTAACTAAACAGACATAAACGAACTTCTTACTGAATGGTTCAATGAACGTTCGGTTCATCTACAATCCTATATGCTTTCATGTGAGTGATACAGTGATTCCGTTTTGCCGTTTTGGTATATTGATTTGAGTCTAAAACTAATAATAATTGCGATTTGGTTCTTAACCACTAGTTTAATTATTGGATTCTTTACTTGCAATAAATACTAGTGTAATCAGTTCAAGGAAATATGCGTTTTGGTTTGACACAAAAGAGTAATTTACATATGCTTAAGTGATTCCTTTTTTGGTATGGTATTTATTACTAAGGATGGAATCATGGAAAATGGCATATACATAATTTTCATGAGTTTGAGGCTAAATTTTCTCTAGATCGATATTTTGGAGACTTGCTATTTGAATTTTTTGTGGTTTGGTTTTTAATTGTGGTGTAAAGAGTTGACGTTTTTAAAAGAAGGCTATTGGAGTGTTTTTGGGCCCTTGTTAGTTGTTGTGTGCCTGGGTTGTTTTACTTTTTCCGGAATAATGCCGACAGACAAGATATTGCTTCCCATTTATTGTGTTTATGAACTGATTTCATGTGTGCAATGTGTGTGTGTGTGTGTTTTTAATTTATTTAATTTTAATTGTATAAATTTATATGCAACTTTTGAAGTAATAACAACCACAGTTTGTAACCATCTTAAAGTGAAAATTCCCAATTTGTTATTTCCATGATTATTATCGGAAGATCTTAACTGTATTTTTTTCCCCTTTCAGTGTTGGCATAATTAGCCGTGCATCCAAATATCCCAATGGATTTTGATGAATATGATTACTTGGAAAAAACGGTGGAAAATTCAGAAGCACCAAAGCCAGAGGAAAGAGCTAATGGGGTTGAGGAAACTGATAAAAAAGAAGACAAGGAACGGAGGCAGAGCTCTAGACATCGTAGTGAGAAAAGCCATGATGAGCGTAGTTCAAAACGTGCAAAGTCAGGGGAAGAGTCGCGTGATCGTGACACAGAAAGGGGCTCTTCACGCCACCGTTCATCTCCAAAGGACAGTGATAGGAGCGATAGAGACAGACATAGGAGTAGCCGCGAAACGAGAGACAGGGATAAGGATAAGGGCAGGGAGGAGAGAAATGGTAAAGGTAGAGATAGAGATAGAGAAAGAGAACGAGATAGAGACAGAGGTGCGGACAGGGAGAGGGATCGTGTGAGGGGAAGGAGGGAACATGGGCGTGAAAGTGAGAAAGAGAGGGAGGATAAAGAGCAAGATAAAGATCTTGATCGACCTCATCGCAGTGGTAGCAGGTCAGAAAGAACCGGAAATGATCGGGACAAAGAGAAGAGCCGTGATAGGGAGACTAAAGACAGAGATGGGGAGAAGAGCCGTGAGAGAGAGGTTATAGACAGAGATGGGGAGAGGAGTCGTGATAGAGAGGTTAAAGAAAGAGTCAGGGAAAAGAGCCGCGATAGAGAGGTTAAGGATAGAGACAGGGAAAGGAGCCGCGATAAAGAGGCTAAAGATAGAGACAGGGAGAAGAGCCGTGATAGGGAGGCTAAAGATCGAGAAAAAGAAAGGGAAATCAGAGAACCTGAACGCGAAAGCAGGTACTTTTTACTTTCATCATATTAGGTTCATTTTTTCATTCCATGTGTTAGATATGTTAAGTTTGCTTAAGTGCTTTTTAGCATTACTCATTGACTGGCATTAGTGTTTCATTAATTGTTTAAATGTTGCTTGAGCTGAGTAGTTTGTTAGGACGCTATGCAGTTAACAAAGTCGTTTACTCTGCTGTGTGGCTTTGTGATCCTAGTATATTTTACTCCTTGTAGCAGTTACAGTTGTGCAAGTTTTTATACAAGAACTTGGGTGTAACATATCTTTCCTCGGTCTTGGTTTCCAGGATGGGTAGACGTGGAATGCTTATTTATTGGGTTTGTTTGTGTTTAAAGTATCTTGTGCTCGCTTTCTGCTCATTGGCATATAGAAGCTTTTTGGTAGGAAGTACCAGCCTTTTTTATATCAACTTACAGAGTTACAGCACTCCAACAATTATTAGGCTCATACTAGTTTTTCTCGTAATGCATGTATGCGATGCCAGTTAAGTCTTTGTCTCTGTCTAGCTCTTTAGAACCACAATCTGGACAAAAAAATTCTTTAGAACTCATCCTGAGTTTTCAATACGGATAGGAGGGTAGTTTGCTTTAGCATGTCAGTTCAGTTGATCGTTTAGGACTTGAGAAAGCCATCAGTGATGATGTTGCTACATTTTTCTAAGAGGCGGATGCAAAGGTAACAGATTTAGCTTATCTATGTCCCAACTCGTTGCATGTAAGATAGATTATCTGGGAAGGCTCATGCTTCAGTCTTCAGTTGTTTGGCCTTGCAAGTTATCTTTACTTATATAGTTATATATAAAGCACTTAAATTAGCCACTCTGTTTTATGAGGTTTTCATGAATCTTATGTTCAGGAGTTTATATTTCAAGACTTTCAGATAACCACATCTCACTCTTCTAACCCTACCAGTCCACTCGTTTCCCAGAACTGTCGTCTTTGAGTCATCTTACCCACGTTCAGTAACTATCATATACTTGTGAAAGTTAAACTGGAATATAAGTTTGTACTTGCTGCATAGCGTGGAATACTTTCTAGTCTGAGACACTGAGTAGAAGTTGATGTCTGCTGAAACACAATTGAGTGCAAATTTTCTTTGAAATCTATGGTCTTGTGGCAACAAAAATGCCATTCAAGATTCTTTTTCCTTTGTCATTCTTCAACATCTATGGGAACAAACCCCTAGCACTTGAGAATTGATATTCACTTGTGTACAATTGGTTTTTAATCTGCACGATGATGTTGATTGTTTGCCACTGGCACAAGTTGTAGAAAGTCATGAAAATAACGTCAGAAGCTGTTTATTAATATTAAAGTGCATACTTGATTTTCCAGTTTACCCCAGTGGGATGTAGATATTTCATGTCTTACGGGCATTGCCTCTGCATATTCTGATGCAATCGTCTTGTTTTGCCCTTAAAAAATTTAGCTGTACATCTATTCATTCTTTTTATTTTTCTTTTCTGACTTCATTATGCTTTTGGTTGTTTCGTCTCTTGCATCAATCATTGTGAAAGGTAATTTTACTTAGTCGAATGCTAAAATAAGCCTAAATCTCTTCAACCTCATGGACTGCTTGATGAACTTGGCCTTTGTATTGATGCATTGAGACCCCATAAGGGGGTCTGCCTTTTTGTAATCTTCAAGTTCTTTAAAGTTAAGTTTCCGGACTGGAGTTAATAGCAAGTCTGCAAGTGTAATCATTACGTGGAATAACAGGAATGCTAACCAATTTCTTACACATCATCGTTAGAGTTCGATATCAGAGAATCAGAGATATTCATCCTCCTTCTAAAAGCGAGCCCTTTTTGTTGCTAGGGAAGAAAATATGTTCTGTCTTGTATGTTTTCACCCCTCTCTGCATTGGTTGATTAGTGGTGTGTTTGATATTGCCAACATAGATACTTTTTCTTGGTAACATAGTTACTCGTGATTTCTTAGTTTCTTAGAAATGTGAATATATAAAATTTTGTTTCGAGTATAGAATATTGAACACTAGATTCTGGGAACTCGCAGATGTGCTAAAGCAATCCTCAGATGGTCATTCTGGCTTCTAAGTCAGGCACAGGGACTCAGGTCATGGGTCTAAACACTTCCTACTAGGCCTTTAAAACTCGAAATTTCAAGATTGGGGTTTCAAGTTGGTGGCCCTTTTGGCAGGGTGATGATGTCATCTTATGATTCTCATTATCCTCCACCTTTCGACTGGCGTCATCTTATTTATATCTGTTCTGTTGCAGAAATGCTGTTGTGGGAGTAGTGGGCTTTGCTTTACAGAGGCTTTGCTTGGGGATATCAAGAGCCATTTATATTTTGCAGGATATTATATTGCCACATTTTATAGGATAATATTATCATATTTCAGGTCTATAACCACCGAGTGTTGTTCAAAGGAAAATCTTACACTGTTCAAGTGGCACATGCTCAACCTTGCTATGTTGACTTCTCTTTTTTCGATATTTTTTATAAAACATAAATGAACTTTTTATCAAGTAAATGACACATTTATAACTCATAAAGCTGAAACAAAACACCATAGATTCCAGAACATTGTTGTTGAAGTTAAAAAGGATTTTATCTTTCAACATATAATTGTGTGTCAATTTAAGACCTGCTTCATACTGGTTTTTCTATCATTGTTTCTGTAGAATGATTAGGGTATGCTTGCCGACTTACGGCTGTTTTATGCATTTCTTGTCATGCACGTCTCTTGCTGGTTTCTGTATTATCTAATAATGAAACGAAAGCTGTTAACAGGTCAAAACGACATACTTACTAGTATTATCATGCAATTCTTCCATTTATATCGGTTGATGTTCAAGTAAGCTTAGGTTCATTAGAAAAGGTACAAAACCTATTTATTCAGTATTGCCTGAATTATCACATAGTTTTGTATGCTATTAATTGTTACCTTGCTCTCCAGGTCGGTTCTTTTGAATTTGCATACACAGATGCTCATAACTTTCAGCAGTGCAATTTCACTCTTTAACATTTAAGCATAGAGTTCTGAAGAACTTATTATTTTTTTGAGCTTTGGTTACAATAATGGAAGCAGTTCTTGCATTTATTGACTGCTCCCTTTGTTCCATTTTATTCGTTCATTAACGCTAAAGTCATTCGTTATTATTACAAACTAAAATGGGAAACCCGGCAAATGTTGATTTCTGCAGGCGATATAAAGACAAAAAGGATGGAGCAGTAGAGCCAGAAGTAGATCCAGAACGAGATCAGCGCACAGTTTTTGCATATCAGGTAAAGGAACATGCTAGCGACATCTGTATTTTAAACGTGCCGCCCACGTGGCTCCCACATTTTCAATCATATTAATATAACTTTCATACCCTACCATTGACTCCTATGTGGTTAATTTACTTTCTTCATAATTTCCAGATATCTTTGAAGGCCGATGAAAGAGATGTTTATGAGTTCTTCTCAAGGGCTGGCAAGGTTGATTCTAGAACCTCTTTTTTTCATTGTATTGCATTTGATACTTTACATCAGTTCAAAGGTTTTTACTTAGCAACGGTTTGACATGTGGTGGCTTGGCTCTTCGCATCCTAAGACTATTATATGTTTGAGAACTACAAAATCTCTTTTGTGGCACTCCTCTTCTTTTACCAAATATAAGACGTTGAAAAGAAAGGAAATTTTGATTGTAGAATATAGAAAAAGAAGTGGTTTCGTTCCTTTTTTTTTTTTTTTTTTTTTTTTTTTTTTTTTTTTTTTTTTTTTTTTTTTTTTTTTTTTTTTTTTTTTTTTTTTTTTTGCATTTATATAAACAAGGATTCACATTACTAGTTTTGGTTTTCGTTTGTTCTTTATCAATGTTGCTGATAGGATCGATTGTCATTTCAGGTTCGAGATGTGCGCCTTATTATGGACCGTAACTCAAGACGCTCAAAAGGAGTTGGGTATGCTCTTCTACTTCACATCAATATTCATTTCTCCTCAGATTTAGGACATCGTTGTTGTTTGGTAGAGGATCCCCATCCTTGTGGATTCAGCTAATGAGCTGCATGACATTCCACTATGCACCCTGAAACGTGCTTCCCTTAATGAAGCTAGATATCCTCGAATCGAGAATAACTAGATTTTTTTTCCTGTATTTTAGTTTTACAGACTTTTAACATATTGTTTTAGCTAATTAGCTCTAAACATATATTTGGTCTAACCAACTAACTAATTCTTTATTCCCTAAACATACACTAGGAACAATCAGCATATCTGGAACTTGTATCTGTTAAATGGTTTTGTATCTTACAATCTTAGCATTTTCAGGTACATTGAATTTTATGATGCAATGTCTGTCCCTATGGCAATAGCACTCTCTGGTCAGCCTCTTCTTGGTCAACCTGTGATGGTTAAACCTTCAGAAGCTGAAAAAAATCTTGTGCAGTCGACAACAACTGTTGGTGGAGTCGCAGGTGGAACAGGCGCGTATGCAGGGGGAGCTAGAAAATTGTATGTTGGCAATCTGCATTACAATATGAAGGAAGATCAACTTCGTCAGGTTTGGACATCACTTATAATAATATTTAATTTTTGTAATTAATAATTTCTTATGTTTTGTTGATAAAAATGAAAATCATATGTAATACCTTCTCTCTTGGACATATAAATTTCACTAAATATTTTAATGAATGTAACATGTAGGCTGTTAGTCTTTCAATGTTAATAACACAGAAGTAACATTCTCTCATATGATTTTCCGAAATTGAATCTGCGATGTGCATATACTATATAGCTTGATTTTCTGTTCAGGTATTCGAGTCATTTGGCACTGTAGAGCTGGTGCAGTTACCTACTGATGAGACTGGGAATTGTAAAGGTTTTGGTTTTATTCAGGTGAGTTTTCCCCATATCATCTTACCTCAGTATGCTACATTGCTACTAAAGATGGTGTCAATACGATCTTCCAGCTATTGAGATTCAATTCGATACAAAAAAGATAAAAAAAGAAGAGGAATAATTTTCGGTCAAACTTAGACGTTTTCTGCTTGTATTCAGTTTGCACGACTTGAAGATGCCAGGGCTGCACAGAGTTTGAACGGACAGTTGGAGATAGCAGGTCGAATGATGAAGGTAAAAATTTCTATGATTTATCAAGTTACATGTCAAGCAGTTTTTGTTTTGGCAAAATAGTATTTCTTCATTTGAACCCTTCTTTGTAGTTTTAGGAACTGTCGGGCAGGTGTATGGATTGTCTTATGCAGGGATGGAGCCAGGGGGTTCCGCGGGTGCCCGGGAACCCTATGGATTTTTTCAATGTAGTGTTCATTTTTGAATAAAACACCGATTTTTTATAAATGCATCTTAAATGCACCCGGTCCTTCGAAATGTATTTCTAGTATTACGGTTCAAAAGATTTTGTGCAACCAGTCATATTTGGTCCTGGTTCCGTCCCTGTCTTATGGGAATTGATTTTCATGCTAAGAATCTTGTTGGTTTTATATGCTGTCATCATTAGGCGAATAATTTACTTGTTTAATATCTGATAGAAGGTTAAGGTCAGTATAGTAGTTCTATATATCCCTTGGGTTGTATGCTACGGAGTTTGAAGAATGTGCTCTTTAGTTAGTTTATTTGCTCTAAGATATTGGAGAATCTTTCTAGCCTAGATTGTAGGGTGACAATGCACCATATTTTTATATAGTGATAGTTTTGTTATTTGATCTACTTATGTAATAATATAACTATTAATGCAGGTGTCTGCCATTACCGATCAAACTGGAATGCAAGAAATGGGTGTTAATCCTGGTGATTTCGATGATGATGATGGAGGCGGCTTGGTCAGTAACTGTTTCTTTGTTTTATTGAACTTTGGCAAACAGATTTGTTGTGCTATTTCTATTAGTCATCATAATAACACATTTATTTATTGTTATTATTAATTAAAAAATTGGATGAAAAAATTGTGGGTCAGACTGTTTCGGCCCTCAATAAACATGACCTATTTTAACCCCCTCATCTTCCGGCATTCAACTTTTACAAAGAGCTATAGACGGTTTATTTATTTATTCTGTGTAGGGTTGTAAATATCATTATCATATCACCTTTTATCTATTGATTTTCAGTCTTTGAATGCACGTTCTCGAGCACTTCTCATGCAGAAGTTGGATCGTACTGGAACCGCACCAAGGTCTAATATGAATTACAACCAATAGTTTTATTTTATTAATATCGGTTACATCTATATGATCATAGTGTATAACGATTTTCACGTTTGCAGTGTTATTGGATCAATGGGCATCCCAACCACAGGGGGCGGAGTTCCTCTTCCTGCAATGACAGGTGCAGCTCTTGCTGTTCCACCTGTTACGGTACCATCCGCAGAGAGTGTTGGTGTTCCCAGTGAGTGTCTATTGTTGAACAACATGTTTGATCCAGAATTGGAGGTCAGTATTGTAAATTTATTAGTCAGTTCTTGCCAATTGATTATAAGTTTGTTTACTGACTTCTTTTTTCTATGCAGGATGAGCCTGATTTTGATCTGGATATCAAGGAAGACGTTCAATCTGAATCCTCAAAATATGGGAAGTTGAGGCATATTTACGTTGAGAAGTAAGTTTCTTTTTTATCAATCTAATTGAAAATGATGAGTACTAATTTGGTTAAGTTTGATGGAACCATTTCTCTTAAATCCTTTCGGTGTCATTACACCACACTGTATGTGACCAAAATATTTCAGAAACTGAACCGGAAAATATTAATGAAAGAAGTGTTAAAAATGAACCACGAGAAAAACAGAGTTTGGCTGTCACATTTGACATATCTAGCATAAAAGTAAGTTAGAAAATTATTAGAATTTTTGTATGTTAAATCACACCTTGAATAAGTGTAACATGCAATTAGAACTTCATTTTTCCACTTGGCCAAAACGCGATTTGACCCATAGTTTTCCAAATCACTAATTGATCTATCTACTAAACCAAATCTTGGCTGCGTGTTTTTTATTAACAGGAACAGTGCTGGATTTGTCTACTTGCGTTTTGAGAACGCTCAATCTGCAGTAGCTGCCCAACGTGCTCTTCATGGGAGATGGTTTGCTGGGAAGATGATAACAGCCACCTTTATGGTAATATCTGGATTAATGTTACCACTAAAGCTCTTAAAATGACATTAAAAATATATACTTGATAAATCTTGTCACAACTAGGTAACTGTATCTTGAAATTTTGAAAAAATTGAAAAATAGTGTCCCAGCCTTAACAATGAATTGAATTTTTTCTGCTGCTATCTAGTTTATCGCTCGAACCAAATTATGGATGTTTCTGAACATAATTAATCACCTTTGGTTCAGTTTGGTCAGAGTATCGTGGTTTCAATAATCATCTACATTACATATATAGTTGGAGTTATAATAAAACTCTTTAAATAAAATGATCCAGGTGATTTCATGCATTAAACGTATTCTGTGGACACCTGTAGGATGCTTTTTTTATTTCAGTGTTTTACTCGTTAGAGTAAATTTGCAAACCCTGATCACGAATTCACAAGTAAATGGGTCGATATTGCCACCTGTACCTAAATTCAGTCTAGACTTTACTGCATCCCAGCTTTGTAATTAATCTAATGTTGATAAATCCTTGATACAGCTGCCCCAAGATTACGAGACCAAATTCCCAGACAGTGTCTAGAAGATGTTTGTAAACCTTGACACATCTGCCTCAGGACCATGAGATCAGAATTTTCAGACAGCGTGTAGACGACAATGTGGTTATTAAATTGAGTTTTTTATAATTGTTTGTGGTTGTACATTTCGATGGCTTTCTAAAGTGTGAAAAGAACAAAGTTTGATACCGAGCAACTGCAGACATTCATGTTTTTATCATTCTAAGGAAACTCTTGAATGTATAATCATAATTATATGTATTACAATTTTCTTAATCCAGATTTAGCTATGTTTTCACTTGCATAACTGCTGCATGTTTCTTGTCTTTGTTTAACGAGGTCAAGTATCATTCGTCTTACTGGAAGACTGATTGTTTAATCATAGGGATTAGGGGATATGATGGTAACATGTTTACTGTGGGATGTTTGGGTATCATATCAAAACGTGTAATCTTTCAGTTAGTAAACTGGTCTCTCCTTGTCTTAAACATTTATTGATGATCATCTTACTCTTTCATACCAAACACCAGGTAAACCTTTTGTGTAATAATCTAAATTCGCAAAAATCATCTTCTTGCTTACAATTGTTGGGTTTACATGCCCTACGCGGAGACGTCGACAACGTCTCTTAATCATATGGGGTGTAATCCTGCAACCTATTTTAAGGAAACAGAAGCCATAATTGGATAGAAAAGTAAATTTCATTGCATTAAAATTAGAATTCAGTACAATAAAGGACTTCCTAGACCTACTCCTTGTAGATGAGTATCTTGTGCGCAGCTGAGCGCACATTGACATCAACATCTCTAACGACACGAGCATAGTACTTAATAGGCAACAATCCTATATTCTATCTCCATGTCTTCAGTAACGGTCTCCATAGCTGGTGAGCTTGCAGCAGAGTATTGAGCAATCCTCTGTTCTTGCTCCTGAGCTTCAGATCCTGAGCCGCTAGCAGTGGTAGCCTGTACCTGAACAACTAGTNGCGTCTTGCTGCCTCTTGCTGACCCAAATAAAAACCAAAAAAAAATTAGTACGAGCAAGCAAATGTGCGGTTCAAACATGAGTTTTTTTTTTTTTCCCGTTCAGATGCGGTCAGATTCAGACATTTACGCATCAGATTCAGATGTGCGGTTCAGATTCAGATTCAGACCCTCCTAACAAACAAACACCACCTTACTCTTTCATACCAAACACCATGTAAACCTTTTGTGTAATAATCTAAATTCACATGCCCTAGGAGACGTCGACAACGTCTCTTAATCATATGGGGTGTAATCCTGCAACCTATTCTAAGGAAACAGAAGCCATAATTGGATAGAAAAGTAAATTTCATTGCATTAAAATTAGAATTCAGTACAATAAAAGACTTCCTAGACCTCCTCCTTGTAGACGAGTATCTTGTGCGCAGCTGAGCGCACATTGACGTCAACATCTCTAACGACACGAGCATAGTACTTATAGTCAACAATCCTATACAGATTAATCCTATATTCTATCTCCATGTCTTCAGTAACGGTCTCCATAGCTGGTGAGCTTGCAGCAGAGTATTGAACAGTGCTAGTCTGTACCTGAACAACAGGTCTCTCATAAGTGACTTGAGTAGTCTTCTTGTGTGTGAGCTGGTGGTGTTCAATAGTACGATGGTCCACATTGCTAGGAATTTTTTTCGGAACCTTGCGAATGTATTTCTTCACATCGATTTCATCTGGAATGACGTTCCGCGGAAACTGTTGGTAATCGTCTGTGTCCCTCACCGACATTGGTGGAGTGCAGGGAACTCCGAGAATGAATGCCAGATTGACATCCTCTATGTTGTAATTTTCTTCTTCTGGAAACCAGGCATATGCGTATGTCTCATGCCAGTCAAGTAGCCAAAATGGGCGACCTAAGGGGTCATTGGATGGGGTGAAAACGTGCCAACCAGAGGATGGGTTCCTCATGGTGCTGATCAGAGCTCGGAAGAGCTGCAGATTCAAAGTCCAGCCGGCGATACCAAAATAATCTTTTGTTGTGGAGGTCCAGTGGTTGTGTTTTGCAATCACAGGTATGTACAGGGCATCCTCTAGTGCACCTTTGGTATGAGTTGGTTTCAATGATTCAAGTAGAAGGGTAAGGTATCCATCATAGTAAGTTGATTGAGTGGATTGGACCTTATCAAAATGGTCTGATACCTCAACACATTCATTCTTAAGGCAAGCCTCTCTAATAGAGACGTATAGATCAATGAACCAGTGAGTGATATAAACGCTAGCCAGGTAGATAACGGGGTCAACTGTACCATAGTCAGACTCAGAGGGGTTAATCATCATTGAGAGGTTGCCCCACTGTGCCCTGAAATGTGTATCATACAATCCCACGAGCGCCTTGAAAATCTCAGCTGAGTTCAGATGGATGAACCTATTCATCTTGCCACTGTTCATCTTGGCATAGCCAATGATAGACTTTCTCATAAGGTTATCCGTTGCTATACTGGCGGGGGATCTAGCATAGCTTGAGCTGCTAGCATTCAGAGTTTTAGTGACGATGTTGCCACCAAGAGAAGTCGTTTCGGCTTCTGTTGAGGTAAAATCTTGCGTCTACCTCGAACAAGCAAAATGAATACTCCGGACTGTAGTTCGTCCTTCGGATTCGCAGAGAACTCTCCGGCTTCTCTCTGTCCTTCGGTTACCTGTAAGACAGAAACGTCCGTTAGACTCGCCCTGGGAATGTATCCCAGGACCAACCTCCGGCGTGAGAGTAAGTATGGAGCTCTAGAGAGATAAAGAGTGAAAAGAGTGAAATAAGTAAGTAAGAGAGAGAGTAGAGAAAATTAGTTAGTTTTTGTAAGAGGATTTCTCCACTATTTATAGGCAGCTTATGTGAGGCACCAGGCTGGCTTGTACTTAGTTCCTTAGTGTTCGCTAGTTTATACTCCATTATCATGTACTTTGTGTACTTGTTTGTACTTCGATTTGCGTAATTATCGCAGGTCCGGACGGCTGGGACGTCCGGAAGGTTCATAGCTCTTCGGTCGTCACGGCTTTGACATATTGGCTTGTTTTGTTCGGACTTGACTTGTCTCGTCCGGTTGTGTTTCGGTTCCGTCCTAGTGTTAGTCTCCTTCGTTCGGCTGAGATCCGAAGGATACATACCTCTACGAAAGACAACGAGCAAATAAGCGCAACGGATGGGTTTGGTTGGTGTTTCGGCTCCGGTGTTGTATTCTTGGATGAGAGCTTTTAGTGCGGTGATTTGGTTTTGTATTTGTTCTATGCTGTTGTGAGAGTTGTTGTCATTGTTTCTTCCACTACCTTCGGGTGTTATTGGGGTAGGGCCTGTCATCTCTTAGCTGGGGTAGAGTGAATGAAGGGTCCCACGGATGGCGCCAATTTGTTGAGGTAAAATCTTGCGTCTACCTCGAACAAGCAAAATGAATACTCCGGACTGTAGTTCGTCCTTCGGATTCGCAGAGATGAGAGCTTTTAGTGCGGTGATTTGGTTTTGTATTTGTTCTATGCTGTTGCGAGAGTTGTTGTCATTGTTTCTTCCACTACCTTCGGGTGTTATTGGGGTAGGGCCTGTCATCTCTTAGCTGGGGTAGAGTGAATGACGGGTCCCACGGATGGCGCCAATTTGTTGAGGTAAAATCTTGCGTCTACCTCGAACAAGCAAAATGAATACTCCGGACTGTAGTTCGTCCTTCAGATTCGCAGAGAACTCTCCGGCTTCTCTCTGTCCTTCAGTTACCTGTAAGACAGAAACGTCCGTTAGACTCGCCCTGGGAATGTATCCCAGGACCAACCTCCGACGTGAGAGTAAGTATGGAGCTCTAGAGAGATAAAGAGTGAAAAGAGTGAAATAAGTAAGTAAGAGAGAGAGTAGAGAAAATTAGTTAGTTTTTGTAAGAGGATTTCTCTACTATTTATAGGCAGCTTATGTGAGGCACCAGGCTGGCTTGTACTTAGTTCCTTAGTGTTCGCTAGTTTTTACTCCATTATCATGTACTTTGTGTACTTGTTTGTACTTCGATTTGCGTAATTATCGCAGGTCCGGACGGCTGGGACGTCCGGAAGGTTCATAGCCCTTCGGTCGTCACGGCTTTGACATATTGGCTTGTTTTGTTCGGACTTGACTTGTCTCGTTCGGTTGTGGTTCGGTTCCGTCCTAGTGTTAGTCTCCTTCGTTCGGCTGGGATCCAAAGGATACATACGGCAACAGCTTCCATCTCTAGTTGTTAGGTAATATGTTCTCAATATTAAATTTGAAAAGAAAGGAAAGGAAAGGAAAGGAACAAGAAAGGAAATAGAAAAAACGGGTGTTCTTGAGTTTTTTTTTAAAGGAAGGAAGGAGCAGTTGAAGGGGGAGAGGGAGGGACTATCAATGTATTTTGTTCGGGCGGATTGGTGAGGAAAACGTTTAGCAACGGTCAATAGTTTTGTAAAATTACAACTTTGACCCTACATCATAACACTTTGACTCTTTCACGACATTCAAATTTTGGTGGTAATGTTTTCTTTGCATAATTTATTAACTTTGTTGAAATAAATCAGAGAAATGCTAAGTTTTCCTTAAAAAAACCTCCTACTTATCATCCTACTTACAAGATCTTGACAAATGTGTGTAGGATAATTAATAGGAGGATATTGTAGGAGGCTTTAGCAATGCTCATAATATTGTTATGCTTACCTATAAATCATCATCGCAATTTTTGACAGCTAACTATGAATGATCGCTTAAAAAGCTTGAAGTATCGGTAAAGATTCAATGACTTTAAGCATTTAATGCAATACTATATTTATTAACTAAAGCTTTTGAGAAATACTTAATGTTTGTCAAATCTTTGTATAAAGCTTTTCAAAAAGCTATTGTTGTAATGCAAAAAACACTTCTAAAAGGCTTTTTAAAATAGAAAAAAGCTTTTGTCAATTTGATCTATTGCGGGTGCTCTAATAACTTAAATTAGTGAAAGTGGGAATTAACTAGCACCCTATGTCGTTATTTTGGATTATAGAATGAATACAATTAAGTTCACCCTATGTCGTTATTTTGGGTTATAGAATGAATACAATTAAGTTGTGCATTTATTGGATACGCAATGACCCATTTAAGGAATTTGGCGATTTAGTTGGTATATTTATAGTTGAAAGGGTATATTCGCGCGTAAACATACTATGCCTCTTCTTTTCCTTTTGTTACGACTCAGAGAACACAAAATAAAATAACAACTTTCTTTATAATCTCTTCCCTTTCTTCACCTTCATGTCTTGTCCTTTACCTTTCTTTAAAAATTTTACTCGAGAACACAACATGCTCTATTACGTAAAACAGTTAGTATTCTTGTTTGAACTTCTAAGCAATATGTTTCACAATTGCTTCAAATTCTTCGTATTTGATTATGAATTGGTCCAATGTTTGTATTAGATTATGATTTATTTAGCCTATTTGTTATGGCTTATACTTTGACATGTAATTCATTATGAATCAGTGAGAATAACCTTCACAGTGGTATCAAGTCTAAGATCTTAAATAACTCTAAACTCGATTTTTTTATTTGATTTTAACAATAGCCAAACAGACGACCCCCTACCTTTTTTTTTCTTTTCCTTTGGTTTTAACAATGATCTTCAACACGGTACTTCAACCCCTTTTTCTTATGGTCAAGAAACTTTGCTTTCACATGTGTTTAACAACATGACCCTACAAAATCCCACTTTTAGATATTAGAACATGGATACAAATGCTTCTTCTTATCTTAATAATTTTAGCATCGTTTTTAATAAATGCATTTTATCCTTCTTTGTATGTTGGTGATGGGGGAGTCCATTCATGTTACTAATTCTAATCATAGTATTTTGCCATCTCTTTCTAAAACACTCCATTTAAACAATGTTCTTGTTATCCCTCATATAGTCAAGAATTTGATTTATGTGTGCCATTTTGTTCGTGAACAATGATTGTTCTGTTGAATTTTATCCCTTTGATTTCCTGTGAGGATTATTTGACACATAACATACTCCTCATATGTGACAGCTCCGGTGATCTATATCTTGTCACAAAGCCATCTCCTCTTCCTAAAGCTTTTCTTGTCAGTCAAAACACGTGGCACTAGCGACTTGGGTATCTGGGAAGTGAAGTGACGCGGTCTCTTATTTATAGTAATCGTATTTTGTGTAATAAGACGAAGTCTCCTATTATTTGTCATCATTTTGGAAAACACGCGAGACTTCCTTTCTTTATTTCTGAAACTCTATTTTTCTAGTTCTGAATCTATCATTATCCGAGTATAACTAGTCACAACTTTTTTTTTTCTTACAATGCAAATTATTGAATACATTACTGGACCACGTCGTTTTACCAATACCCGTTGGGCATATAATAATGTTGTTACATAGATGAGGGACCATACATGTAATATATTATTTCTATTATAGGTAGCATTGTAAATTTCATTTTAGTATGTACTCATAATTCCTATTCAATAAAGAAAAGCAGTTACACAAATTCTCTAGGGCTACATATTTTGTTACAAGCTGGTTATTATTGTTGCACATGCAAATACACACCGGAACGCCGTTAAAAATTGCTTGAATCAAGACCTACATTTGGTGTGACCGTGTGACAGCAAGAGAATGACGTTTGAGGATTTACAAATGCGTATTCATCATGTAAAACAATGCTTAATAGATAGCTTATTCAATCCTCAGACTTTATGTACAACATCTTATACATTCATAATTGATCAATTCATTAAATTAGCTTATTTTGATGATTGATTGAGGATAGTTAGAGATTATTAAGAGAATAAAAGTGATTATTGTGTTTGATATTGAGGTTCAATTTAAAATTATTTGAGACGTTTTGTTGGTAACCACGTTTGAATTTCAATTTCAAACAACTTATTGAAAATTTTGTGAAAATATGAAAAACAATTATATTTGTTGATTGACAAAGAATGTGATGTTTTTCAGCGATATCATTCATTAGGATTAGGCAATATCACTTGATTCTTGTTTGATATATCACACACTGTAAAGGGTTTTCGAAATGTCGCTTGATTGTTCAACAAGAAATTCTAAGCATTTTGAAATATATCGCTTGATAATAAAATTTGATATATCACGTGTTAAGCTATATATCTTAACTACTAGCAGGGCCGTCCCGTAGAATTTAGAGGCCCTGTGCCATTATTTTTAAAATGGGCCTTTTTGTTCTGAAAGATGAAGTATTCATAAACTCGGCAACTATTAACTCAATGATGCATTGCTTTTGATATCGATCAAACAAATTTCCAACTTCTAATATAAGTACGTCTTTCTTTCTAGTTGTAACTATATTCTAAAATTGCACGATAACTTGTAAGTTGGAACATTTAAAGCATTACATAACTTTTGTAACATAAGATGTTTTGAAATATACCATAACTAAAGAACATTTTTTAGGACATGTTTCAAACTCATATATAGTTTTATTGTGAAATTTGGGTTTAATTTAAACTTTCTTAGACTTTGAACCACAAACGCAAAATAGGTAAAGACTAAAGAGGTTGAAATAATAAACTGTGAATTTAAGAGGGCTGGAACTAAACTTTTAAAACTAATAGAGCTAAAACACAAAATAAAAACTTAGGGCCCCGCTAGAAACATTTCCTTCAACTATCAGGTTATCTTCTTCCCCAAAGGTTCTTTCTCTTTTTCTATTATAAAAATCTTATATTTTCTATCCTAAATCATCTTCTAATGAGAGTAAATCTTCCAAGAATGAGTATATATTAATACTGAATTTTTAGACATCGGAGGCCCCCAAAAATCGGAGGCCCTGTGCGGTCGCCTATGCCGCACATGCTCAGGGCCGGCCCTGACTACTAGAATTTCTTTTACATGTCTTCATGAGTGTCATATCTTCTAGGCAACCGATAGTCTCACTAAAAAACACAATAACTAACTTTTTCAACAAAACAGTTATAACTATCATCACTTAAAATATAACATTTCTTCATATTCAAACCATGCTCTTCAACGAACCCAAAAACGCGACAAAACTAAGTACTTTTTAATCAATTTAACTCTATATCATAGTAAACTCATGCGTCATAAACCATTCGACTAGTTAGTACTCCCTTTATCCCAAATTGTTATCTGTTTTGGCGACTTCAAATTAATTTAACACTACTAAATATAGACAAAGATGTTTAATTAATGGGAAAAGTATCGCTGCTGCAACAGCAGGCCAACATACCTGCAGCAAAAAAGAAAAATAACTTTACAACTTACACTTATTACCCTTCAACATTTTTTCCTTTACATAATTGGTCCTTTTTTGTAGTTTGCAGCATATAAGATCCCTGCATCCAACGTCACGGATCATTTCCCCTTTAATAATTAAATAAGAGTAAAATTGTCATTTTGCAAAACGGAAGAATAATTTTGGGAATAGTTGAGAAGAAAAGGATTAAATTGGTGAGCTTTGGATAACCGGAGGACTGAATGTGAAACTAAAACACAAGAAAAGACAACTGACTTAACTTGAGGCAAAAGAAAGAAATCCTCCTCCAATTTATTTATTTAATCACTCAATCAAATAAATAAAAAAAAAAAAAAAAAAAAAAAACTGTTTAAACATCAAATTGGGAATCGATTGTGGCTAAAAAAAAGGCTTAATTTCACACATTGTAATTTCATAGGCTTATCTCAATCAATCGATTTTAATTGCATTTTTTTTGTACAGAATTTATCAAAAAAAAATGACTGCAGAAGGATGTTGAGATGAAAAGGAGAAGTGAAGAATCTGCTTACAACTACTTCTCCTCCTCCTTCAGTTTTGCAGCGTAATGATTTTTTTTTTTTTTTTTTTTTTTTTTTTTTTTTTTTTTTTTTTTTTTTTTTTTTACAAAGTGAAATTTTAGCCCTAGGGATTAAATTGTAAAAGGTGTATGCAATTCTAATGTTGATACTGAGATTGATGTTGAAGCGAATGCCTGACTAAGGGGGGGGGGGGGTGTTTTGTTAATAACCTTATTTTTGGGCGTATTGTTTTCGGCTTAGAGGGTTGTTTGGCTTAAGCTTATATCGCGCTTATGAGCTTATTTGTGCTTTCGGCTTATATTTCATAAAACCCAAAATTTTCGGCTTATTTTGGGCACTTAGGGCTTGTACGGAGTATAAGCTTATTATCAATCATAATACAACTTATATAGCCCACAACGTTCTCAAAATAAGCCGGAAATTGAGGCTTATTGAAATATAAGCCGAAACACAAATAAGCTCATAATTCCCCACATATATAAACTTAAACAAACACCCCCTTATTTTTTCAAACTTTTAGCTAAAACAAGTTCATAATTTTTCAGAAAGAGTTGGTAAAAAAAATTGGGGGTTAAGTGACACAAATACACCTAAAAATAGATTAAACTAAACAGATTGTGAAATGTTGATTGTAGGTGTTTTTGTGGCTGTAATTTGTGGTTTGGAAGTGCAAAGGTTTATTTTTTCTGACTTCTGCTTATTAGATAAGCATTTATGAATAAGCACTTTGAGAAATTAGTGTTTCTTTTTTGCGTATTATGTAAATAAAATGCAATAAGAGTCAAAGAAGAAATAGACATTTTTCCTGATCCATTTATAATGCAGGTTTGGTCTTTGGTTAGTATGATAGTAATTTTAGTTTCATCTCAAATATAAGCACTTTCGAAAATAAGCATGTCCGGGACATTTATTTGGGGCCTCAAAATAAGGCAGAAACAGCATGATCCAAAGACTTCAAACTGCTTAATCTGCCCTACAAATGACAAGATAAAAAAAAAAAAAAAAAAAAAAAAAAAAAAAAAAAAAAAAAAAAAGCTATCCCAAACACCCTCATACTGTAGAATCTTTGCTTTAAGAGTGTGAATAGTTAAACAGTAGTATTTGTGTTATATTTAGGTGTTTCAGATTAAAAATATGCATTTGTTTGTGAAAATGACGTGAAATCCACTTTCAGATTTGAAGGAAATTGCTGGATTGATTGAGGCTGGAGCTTATGCTCGTGAAGTTCGGAGGATTTCGAGGGCGGTTAGGTTGACGACAATTGCTTTAAGGAGGAAGTTAAAGGCTTCTGTGGTTTCCTCGTTTCTTAGTTTTGCTGTAACACCTGGATCAGAAGCTCATTCTCGTTTAGTGGCATATCTTCCCAAGGTATGTTGTATCTGGGCTTTGTAAAATTTGATGCTTACTGGAATTTCGTTTAGTTTGAGTATCGATGTTAGTCTTAGGTAGCAAACATGGAAAGTGTAAGATGATGTTAGTTAGAGACTTAGAGGTAAGGGGGTGCTTGTTTTAACTCATTCTTGGGGCTTATTAGCTTATTTAGAAAAAAATAAAAAATAAGCTCATCTTAGTGTTTTGATGAGCATATAAGCTTAGGCTTATCTTTTTGTTTAGGGGGCACTCAATAAGCTCCCTTTTTGTGGGTCTTATATATAATTGCAAGCTCCTTCCACCTTTTATTTATCATAAGCAAATCCAAACACCTAGCAAGAGCTTATAAGCTTGTTCATGGTAAGCAGTAAGCTACTTATTAAAAAATTGCTTAGACAAACACCACCTAAAAACAAGCGTATAAACCACATATTGTGAAGTAAAAGGCCCCTCATGGCCTTCTTGGTGGTCATAGCAGGATGCAAGAAAAAGAAAACGATCAAGACTTTAGAAAAATTGCTGTCACAACTCATAACTCAACTCACCAAACATTAAACAGTGATATTACTGCATGATGTACCAAGAATAAATGCTTGTTGCGCTACTTTCTAAACTCAAACTTAAGATGTGCTAGGTCTGAAATATAGTCTTTTTTATTACAAAATACTCTTGTTTTCTTCATTTAGCCTCACAGAGAAAGCAAACTAGTGATGCCAAATAACATCAGATCATTGCTTAAACATCATACAGCCGAAAGCTTAGGAACATGCATAATGCCTTAATGGGTTTCAGCTGCCTTTCTTATAAAATAAGCAGTGTCCATTCTTTCTTCTTGTGCATTTCATTTTGTGATTGACATACCTTTGATGGTCAAAGTGACAAGCGTGGGCTTATTATAGTTTTGCTTCATATGAATGGTCTCTTATTGATATCATCTATGAGGCTAGGAAGTTCAATACTTTAAAGTTATGAGTTGCTGTTCTGGATAGATTTATAGGTCATAAATTTTAGATCAACTATGAGATTTACAAGCTTCTATGTTTTGTGAAGGATGATGAACATGATATGGAAGTTGATGCTCCCTCATCTGCAACTCAAGCTACTTCAAAGCATTCCCCAGAACTCGAGATCTATTGCTACTTGCTTGTGCTGATATTCTTGATTGATCAGAAAAAATACAGTGAGGTGAGCATTATTGATGTATTCGATTTGTGATTGCAAGCTCTTAGGTGAAGTTTATGATCTTGGTCAAGTCACCTCATTCTTGCCATTTATTATGCAGGCTAAGGCGTGCTNTTTTTTTTTTTTTTTCCCCTTCTTCTGTCTGCAGTACGTATATGTTAATTTCTTTATGAAGTATAGGAGACAGGAACAGATGAGTCTCAACTCTCAAGTAGTATGTAATCAGTTATATGTATGTCTATACCCTGGCCTGATTAAATAACTCATATTTTCATGCAGTGATCTTCTTGCTTTGCACCGGGTTGCTACATTGCGTCATGATGAGTTGGGGCAGGTTTGTTTCTAAGTTTTGTAACTGGGTAGTTGAGGTGGCATAATGGGTGGGGTGGGTAGGTTGGGTATTGGGTCAAAACGGCTAAACTTTTGCACGCTTCATGTTGATTCCACACACTTATTTATTCACATTTATATAATGCTTTTCTAACACATGTTTAAGACATGGTTACAGAGTTATATTACCCTGATAATAATCATGTTCTTAGAAAATGATTATGAGGTCTTGTAATTGTACGTTTTGTAACATGTTATCTTTTAAGCTATTTTTCTAAAGTTTTACCTGTTTGGCCTGCTAGAGATATAAAATAACTCGAATCAACCCGTTCATAAGTGTATGAGTCTAAGTTGGTACCTCTAGCAAGTTGCTACAGGTGTTTATTAAATGTGACTGGTGTGATATGCAGGAAACACTTCTTAACCTGCTACTTCGAAATTACCTCCATTACAATCTGTATGATCAAGCAGAGAAACTGAGATCCAAGGCACCACGTTTTGAAGCTCATTCTAATCAGCAGGTAGTTCCTTATCTCAATATACATTAAGAGGTTCTTTGAATGTCTTAGATACGAGATTATGTTATTGTCTATATTTCCAATTCTCTGATTAGTTTCCTTTTCTCCACTATTGATTGCTCTGAAATAAATGGATCAGTACTGGAGTTATTTGTGACTTGCTGTTTCTGAGTAGACAAGTAATTAATTTACACTTTGAATTGGTTATCTTAGAATAAATCTTAAGTAATGGAATAACAGTCATGGTTGAAATTTCAAACTCTTGTGGTGTTGTTATAAGCCTGTAGCATGGTTTTTTAGGGTGTGTTGTTTTGAGGGTCTTGCTATGAGGTCATGAGTTTGATATGATACATTATGTTTGTTTGGTGCAGTAGGTTTTGTAAATCAAATGAGCATTTTTACAAACCCACCCATTATGGTAGGTTTGATGGGTTTTGTTAGTTTAAGGTGGGTGCCTCTGCTGTTTTTCTCTCTATATGTCTAATTAAACCCGATCCAAATACCAATTAAAATATTACAAAACAAACAAGTTTTTTAAA
Organism: Artemisia annua; assembly: GCA_014162995.1. Classification (NCBI taxonomy): domain Eukaryota; kingdom Viridiplantae; phylum Streptophyta; class Magnoliopsida; order Asterales; family Asteraceae; genus Artemisia; species Artemisia annua. Next base: position 48,447 of record LBNU01025366.1, read on the forward strand.
CGGTAATAGCTCTTATAGATCAGCTTTCTCCTACATTTCATTCAAACCTAAATCCGTTACTAAACCTGTTACTAAACCTGTTTACAAAATAAAGAGCACCTTACGTAACTGAGTCATTAGACCTGTTTACTTGTAAATGGGTCGGTTGGTTGTGTTTATCTCGCACTTGAAATAAAAAAATTCAACTTAAAGAGGAACACGTCAAATAGGTTGGATGGGTCAAATGGGCTGGAAGTGGCTCAACTTCACTTGTTAATGTATACAACCTCCTATAGTGTTTACTAAACAATAATATCAACAAAAACATAGACCAAATGGTACCAAGTTTGTCCCATACTCTCATCAACCAAAGGGTATACTTAATGCAATATTATTTGTAGAGATTCCCTTCTCATTTATGGTTATTATTGATATATTGTGTGGAATTCAGCTGGAGTGCTTTGTTAGTTTAACATTTCCTCATTTGCTTTTGTCCATTTTTTGCTATTTCAGTTCTGCCGCTACCTTTTTTACCTTGGGAAGATTAGGACGATTCAGCTAGAATACACTGATGCAAAGGAGTCCCTTCTCCAAGCTGCTCGAAAAGCCCCCATTGCTGCTCTTGGTTTCAGGGTTCAATGCAACAAGTGGGCTATTATTGTTCGTCTACTTCTCGGAGAAATTCCTGAGCGAACCGTCTTTATGCAGAAAGGCATGGAGAAGGCCTTAAGGCCCTACTTTGAACTTACCAATGTGAGTTAAATCATCTTCAAACCTCTTCTTGGATATAAAGTGCTACTATTTATTTACTTCTGCGTCCTTTTACCATTATTAGTAGTTCTTGTTTGGTTTCTGTATAGATGGCTAAGCGGGTAGGTCGGGTGATGGGTCAACTACCCTAGAAGAAATAGGATTTAACGTTTGGAATGTTTTCACCCTGCTACAATTAATTTATTTATAAATATTTATAATATTGTTATTATATTATATATGATTCTAAATAGGTTCAGTTTTTTCTAAGTAATGAAGTAGTAGGTTATAGGCAATTGATTATGTATTGTGTTCATTTTTTAAATTCACTCAGCCGGTTTGAGCTTTCCCGTCGACTTAAGTTTTAGAATCTCACCTTTTAACACATTGGCAATAAAGTAAAGCCAACATCAAACCACACACACATAAATGTTAATGGGTTGAATCGCGACTTCTAGGTTTGAGAAGCAAACTGAGAGATCAGTTCAAGTCCCAGTGACTTGATATGGGGTGAATTGTAAATGGTGTAACGAGGAAAATGTTGTAGGTGATTAAAGCCAGATGCTAGTATGCTACTAGTTTTCAAGATTCCAAACAGGTCTTGACTTCAGATGTTGCTCTCTTATGACCTTTCATTTAGGATGTTCCTGCTTTTTGTGTGGGTCTTGTCCATATTCAAACGGTGATAGAAAAATTAAGACCTGACCTGCGAATTGGAGGATGAAAGAGGTTGATATAGGGGTAGGAAATTTGAGACATATACTTATAAATGGGTGTGTGTAGGCTTTGTTTGTCTTTAACGGGTCGAATGGGTTAAACTAAAAATGTTGAGCTAAAATGTAAATGGGTCGAAGGGCCACCTAGAGTTTGTTTGTAATGCATACAGACATGTAAATTGTTTTATTGTCTTGTTCAAAATTTAGATTTTGTAGCAATATGGTTTATGTAATCATGCGGTCACAAAAATTTTACACACTAAAGAATGTGGGTAACATGAGTTCCTTGTCAATCTGACATAATCTGTCTTAAAACAAACCAAAACTTGTATAGGCTTCATACTGGTCGTTAGACTTCACACATATATAAATTTTCTCTTGCGTTTTCAGGCTGTTAGAATCGGAGATCTGGAGCTGTTTAAACCACTGCAGAAAAGTTCTCTTCCACTTTCAGCACCGACCGAACCAACAATTTGATCGTGAGACTTCGCCACAACGTGATAAGAACCGGTCTCCGCAACATCAGCATTTCCTACTCCCGTATTTCACTCGCTGACGTGGCAACAAAGCTCAGATTGGACTCTCCAAATCCTGTTGCTGATGCAGAAAGCATCGTCTCCAAAGCCATCCGTGATGGTGCCATTGATGCCTCAATAGATCATGCAAATGGATGGATGTTATCAAAGGAAACAGGTGACATTTATTCAACAAACGAACCTCAAATGGCTTTCAACTCTAGAATTGCTTTCTGTTTGAATATGCATAATGAGGCGGTTCGTGCACTTCGGTTTCCACCAAACTCTCACAAGGAGAAAGAAAGTGCCGAGAAGAGGAGAGAGAGACAACAACAGGAGCAAGAACTTGCTAAACATATAGCCGAAGAGGATGATGATGACTATTGATTTGGATTGTTTGGTTTGATGTGACATTACGTTTTTAGCTTCTTGAAATGTTGTTGCAAGTTGAAACTCATGTCGTGTATTCTTAAAATGGTTATTTTTACAAACTTTTGTGTTGTACTTCCGTAGTTGGTTTATATACTTTAGGTTCAACAAGTTGACAACAAAATGATTGTTATTTCTTTAATTGGAATGGGCAATCTTTTAAGTAATCATGGTGAGATTTCTGTTACAAACATTTTACTCGTTTTGTTTGTTCAATAGGAACTGATTATCTGTGTTGTATGTTAACATCCCCCTTTGTTTGTTAAACAGGAACAGGTTGTTCCCTGATAATATTTCCAAAATAGATTATGTTTCGATGTGAAAATAAATCTTTAAGCTTTTTTTTATGATCAAAATTGTATTTTTTGGTAGAATTTGATCTTTCAATAATTGTTCTATTTATGATTGTGTATGACATAAATCCCAATTCATCTTCAATTCTTCGTTAGGCTAGACATGGTGACCTATATTGCATCATCATTCCGGCTACCACTTCAACTTTCTCTCTCCTCAACCCATATTCACCTCTCTCCCCACAGTCGTGACCCATATTATTAAATGTATACATTTCAACTTTTGACAAGTTTTCTTTGCTTCAATATTGGTCGTGTGGGCAACCGATTGCCAAAAATTCGTCCGTCGACCGAATTCAACAAACAACCTCAGGCTAGGCACAGTGGTGACCTATATTGCATCATCATTCCGGCTGCCACCTCAGCTTTCTCTCTCTTCAACCCATTTTCACCTCTCACTCCACAGTGGTGACCCATACATTTTTGAAAAAAGGGGATGACTTTTTGTTTGTAACATTCGGTCGACAGGGTGACCGAAATTCTAAAAATTCGTCCAACGACCGAATTCGACAAACGGCTACACAATGGGAACGACCGAATCTCAAATCGGTCACCTAAGCCCTCGACCGAATTACATCCAGCCCTCTGTGGGCAGCCTCACAGAGGGAGAGGCCGATTTCTAATTCGGTCGTTGGTGGCCTCGACCGATTCTAATCCGGTCCTCTGTGCACAACCTTATTATTAACAACAGTGGCATCTTCTCTTTTGATTGTTGGTGACCACCACTAGAAAGAAGAAAGAGAACTATTCGAATCATCACAAAATTTGTCACTATTCTAGTCACCGTTATTTCTTTAGTGTAGTGTGATGTCTTGTAATTTAGTAATCATGTAAATAAAGTGTAGAATGGTGATATTGCATCTACTTTATCTTTGTATAAATAGAGGAATGAGTAAAAACAGATTCAACATCGACCACGTGATTCTGAATATTGTACTACAACAAACAACGAGAAACCAACAATGGAGCAACCTTATTTTATTATTATTATTATTATTATTATTATTATTATTATTATTATTATTATTACTATTATTATTATTATTATTATTATTATTATTATTATTATTATTATTATTATTATTATTATTATTATTATTATGATTATTATTATTATTATGATTATTATTATTATTATTATTATTATTATTATTATTTTTATTATTATTATTATGATTATTATTTATCATAATAATAATCA
>LBNU01025366.1:74193-85998 GCA_014162995.1 Artemisia annua
ATATATATATATATATATATATATATATATATATATATATATATATATATATATATATATATATATATATATATATATATATATATATATATTATTTATCTTCTATGTGTGTAGTATATCAACAAAACGAATTTATAAATTTTTTAATTAAAAAATAATAATTAAAATATTACCTAATAAGGAAATAATCTTTTTTTTAAATACGAAATTTGTTTTATTATATAAAAGATATGAACGACTTATTGGATTATTTTTCCAACTCTTTATTTGCAAAAAATTTTACTTATCATTTCTTAACAACTACACTATTATTTTACTTTTCATATCTTAACAACTACACTCATGATTTTGAATGGATGGATCTCAACATATCGGTTTTCTCAAGTTTTAAGATGTACTATAGTAATTACTCTTACTACTACTAACAAATCATGTATAAATCAGATGTTATATTAAAGTACCCTCGCCGTTTAAAATAAAGTTTAATATCGTTATTTTAAAATATCTCAAAATAAATGTTCACTTTACGTACATGACGGTTGACACGACCGTTTCATGCAAAATTTAAATAAGCTACATAGTTATACAACCACCACCAATACCAATGATGTATTAATGAACAGATATTTTAAAAAACGTTCAGAATAATATTCTACTTGTGTAGGCTAGTCCTAGTCCACTTTGCTCATTCAAAGTCATCTCATTAATGTACACCAAAAGTAAAATGCGACTTTTACGCATGACAATATCCATATAACAAGTCACACCCAAGCTAGGAAACCCACATGCAATTTCCAACAAACACCTTCTCTTAATATTTTATTATTATATCACCCTATATATATAGCAACATAACATTATTATAGATCTCATTAAGCCACTAATCTCCTAAAAAAAAAAGAAAAAAAAAAAACTAAAAACACTTTGCAAAAACATTGAAAACCGACAACGTTGGCTGAAGACCAACTTACTTCAGATGAAGAGTCTGTTATTATTATGTGTTATGTTACTTTCTATACTGAGTCTAAACTCGATAGTTGAAGCCAAGATTCGACATTATAGATGGGAAGTTAAGTACGAGTTTAAGTCGCCAGATTGCTTTAAGAAGCTAGTGATCACTATTAATGGAAGAAGCCCCGGTCCATCTATATTAGCACAACAAGGTGACACAGTTATTGTTGACCTTAAAAACAGCTTGGTAACTGAGAATGTCGCCATTCATTGGCATGGTATTAGACAGGTAATAAAACATAACAATATATAGCTAGTTAAGTTAAATACTTAAGTTGATTAATTTATATAGGTTTTTTATTAGTTTGTTAATGAATTTGCAGATTGGTACTCCATGGGCTGATGGAACTGAAGGTGTTAGCCAATGTCCTATTTTACCTGGAGACACTTTTAGATATATGTTTGTAGTGGACAGGGTAAGATATTATTAATACTCGTATTAACTGATTATCTGATTATTGCGTTTTGAAAAAGCAGATAACATGTAGTAATATTTATGGAAGTTGTATATTATTATTGGATGTGCAGGCAGGAACATACTTGTACCATGCTCATTATGGTATGCAACGTGAGGCTGGGTTATACGGGTCGATTCGTGTAGCACTACCGGATGGCGAATCCGAACCTTTTTCGTATGATTATGACAGAAGCATTATTCTTAACGATTGGTATCATAAAAGCACTTATGAACAGGCTGCAGGCCTTTCTTCTATTCCCTTTGTTTGGGTCGGTGATCCTCAGGTAAATTTTTAATTCATAAATCTATATAATAAGTTAGTTATATTTTATGACAACCCATGTTACAAGCATGACCTGTTTTGCCATATTTTTTGTCCATGATGAAAAAGTGGTACTAGTTCAAAGTTTGTGACTAGTATATTTTTGGTAGAAATGTGACTAGTATATGTTTTATGGTTTTTGTTACAGTCATTGTTGATACAAGGAAAAGGAAGATTTAACTGTAGTACACCACTGGTTGCGACGGGTTCATGTCACGCCACAAATCCTGAATGCTCGCCGTATGTTTTCACGGTTGTTCCCGGGAAAACATACAGGCTTAGAATTGGAAGTTTAACTGCTTTGGCTGCTCTCAGTTTCCAAATAGAGGTAAAACCAAAATAATATCTTATTTTAATTTTATTTTTCATTTGATCCTAACACTGATATAGTATTTATCACTGAGCAAGTCTTTTTAAATAATTAAGTAGTTTAAAACTTTCTATCAAAAACAACTTATGTCAAAAATTAATAAACAACATTAACTTTTTTATTAAGCAATCTCGTACATCGTATGACTTTTAATTTGGACATTTATGAACTAAGATTTTATGGGAATAATATCGAGAAAACGTAATAATTATTATACTACGTAGTTGATATATTGTGAATTAAATCTGAATACAAACAACTTGTTTGCTAGACAGCAAGTTGCAATAATTTGTTTGAAGTTACTTGATCTCGGAATCTTTAGTTTTAATTATTTACGAGTATTATTTTTTTTTACAAAGGAACCTACATTTACAACCTGTTTGTAATATATATTTTTCTTTATGAAAAAACAGGGGCATAATATGACTGTTGTTGAAACTGATGGTCACTACGTCGAGCCTTTTGTCGTAAACAATCTATTTATTTACTCTGGTGAAACTTACTCAGTTTTAGTCACAGCAAACCAAGACCCATCAAGAAATTATTGGGCTGTGTCGAAGATGGTGAGTCGTAACAACACGACCCCAAATGGCTTAGCCATTTTCAACTACTACCCGAACCATCCTAGGAAATCACCACCAACAATCCCACCAAGTGGACCCTTTTGGAACGACATCCCGTCTAGAGTTAACCAAAGTCTCAAAATAAAGTCCCACCCTGGCTACATTCACCCCGTGCCTAAAACATCAGACCGCGTCATTATTCTTTTGAACACACAAAATCGCATAAACGGAAGTGTGAAATGGTCTATTAATAATGTCTCGTTTACACTTCCTCATACACCTTATCTCGTGTCACTTAAAGAAAACTTACTTCACACATTTGAACAAACCCCGCCTCCAGATGTTATCAGTGGGTACCAAAACTATGATATTAACAAGGTTGCTCAAAATGTTAATGCTACTTCTAGCAACTCTGTGTATAGACTAAAGTTTAATACCACGGTAGACATTATTCTACAAAATGCAAACACGTTGAATGTGAATAATAGTGAGACACACCCGTGGCATTTACATGGGCACGATTTTTGGGTCGTGGGATATGGAAATGGAAAGTTTAATGCTTCTGAAGATCCTAAGAGGTACAACTTGGTAGACCCGATCATGAAGAATACAGTACCGGTCCATCCATACGGATGGACCGCGTTGAGGTTTATAGCGAATAACCCGGGTGTCTGGGCATTTCATTGCCATATTGAGTCTCATTTTTACATGGGTATGGGAGCAGTGTTTGAAGAAGGCATTGACAAAGTGGGCACATTGCCTACATCTATCATGGGTTGTGGTGACACTAAAAGATTTCTAAGGCCCTAGATGTTTATCACTTTATTGGTTTGGTATTTTATTTACATTTTTTTGAAATTATTCATACTTGATTTACACATCAATGTAAATGTATTGGTTACTTTTGTGTAAAAATGATAGCCACATTGATTATATAAACATTTGGATTTTTAACTCTACTTTTGCATCTAAAAAATGTACACTAGCATATTTAAGACTTAACAGTTGCATGTTTACACAATTCTACAGAATAATAGAATATTAAGAACTAAGAAAACAATTCTGCAAGTAACACAAAAACTAGTTTTTAGCCCAGTCTGAACAGGGAAACAGACCATTTGTGTGTACTAGGCCCAATATTTATAACCCAGGCATAAGTTCAGTTACCTAAATTTCTGTTTACAGTACCTTGAATAATCTTCACTGAAAATGGAACAAGTTACAAATACTGTAAAGCATAAACAATACAAAGATAGCTAAAAATTATTACTGCATTATAAGCTTGAGTCAATATGTTTTATTATGAAGTCTGTAGGAAAAAAGGAATACACTCAACATCGATATTGAGGTCATCTGGTAATAGAAGGTTAAAGTTAGAATGGGCGCAAGGCTTTCAAGATTTAAAGGGGCCAGATTTTATTACACTTGTGTGAATTAATGTCTTTGGTCCATATTATGTTATATTATTTTACAAGTTACAGGTTTTTTGCTATTTTAATGATATTATATAAATATTAACGAGTCAGTTTATCTATCGGATTTTTGGACAACATACAATATACGTAGTTATAATAAACCATATACATTTGAATTAGAATATGAAAATTTTATAGGCATAGTTATAAGAAACATATGTTGTACATGTTATAACTAGATAATATAATTAGATAGAGGTGCATTAGGTAAAGCCTTGTTTTTTTGTTTCTAAACCCTCTTTCAAAACACATACTAATATTAAACCAATAGTAAAAGGAGATTTTCACACATATAACACCATAGTTTTAAAGATTTTTTTAAAATTTCCAACAAAGACCACCCTTTATATAAGTGAATACCATATATATTATATATTTCCACACTATCAGAATAAACATGAAGGATAGGTTCTTGTTATTTGCACTGCTACTTTCGCGCGACCTTGAGCCTTAACTCGGCAACTGAAGCCAGGACTATACAGTATAACTGGGACATTAAGTATAAGTTCAAATCGCCAGATTCTGGGACATTAAGTATAAGTTCAAATCGCCAGATTGCTATACGAAGCTAGTCACCACCATTAATGGAGATAGCCCCGGTCCAACGATATTGGCAAAGCAAGGTGACACTACTGTTATAGTTAACAACATACAGTTTGTTTACTGAAAGTGTCTCCATTCATTGGCATGGAATTAAGCAGGTAATTAAATAGGTACAAAAATATATGTTTAACGGTTTCCTAATTAATTGCAGTTTGGAACACCATTGGCTGATGGAACAACGAGCGTTACTCAATGTCCTATTAATCCTGGAGAACTTCTAACTATACGTTTGCTGTTGATAGGGTAAAGATAATACTAACTATTGTATTAACCTACGATTTGTATAAAGTTTAGTTTGCCAGGTGCACATCGAATAAACTTTATTAATATGACTGATTTGCTTATATCATGTAAACAAAATGATTTTCATGAAATTTATGGAATGTGCAGGTAGGGACATTCATGTACCATGCTCATTATGAGATGCAACAAGAGTCGGGATTATATGGAATGATTAGAGTGTCGCTTCCGGATGGTGAAACTGAACCATTCTCTTATGACTATAAAAGAAGAATCATTCTAAATGATTGGTATCACAAAAGCACCAATGAACACGCCACTGGTCTTTCATCTATCCCCTATGTTTGGGTCGGTGATCCTCACGTATTTAGATACTATAGATAGATTTGAATCAGTAATAGAAGAATCCAGTGAAATGTTTATGATTCATTATAATTTTATGACTAATACTTTATGAATTTGGTTTTAGTCATTGTTGATTAACGGAAGAGGAAAATTCGATTGCAGTCACCCCTGGGAAAACTTACTGGCTTAGGATCGGATGCCTAACTGCATTGGCTTCTCTGAGTTTTGAAATAGAGGTAAACCAAAAAGTTATCTTCTTATTTAGAGGGTGTTTGGAATTTCTTATTTCAAGCTGCGTATTTACTTAATAAATAAGTAGGTAGCAACCTAGTTATTTACACACAAATATTTAAACATGAAAACAGATCTGCTTAAACATTCAATTTGCTTAAAAATAACCAGATAATCACTTAAATAAGCAAAATTTTTTTTGAACACCTTAAATAAGCAATTTGAATCCCCTGCACCCTCTTATTCTTTTTTGTTCTTAGGAGCAGGATATTCACTTATACAATGAACAATTGTCTTCTGTACCGTTCTCTAAATAATATGTTTAACTTAAACAATTATTCTTCTCAGATTGTTACTAAGGACTAACATACATTAATTGTTACTAAGGACTATGGAAACGGAAAGTTTAATGCTGCAGAGGATCCTAAGAAGTAAAAGTTAGTGAACACGATTAAGAAGAATACAGTAACACTTCATCCTTTTGGATGGACGACTTTTAGATTTGTCGCAGATAACCTGGGTGTTTGGGCATTTCATTGCCATGTTGAGGCACATTTTTCCTTGGGTATGGGAGTAGTGTTCGCAGATGGTATCGAGAATGTTTCGGACATTGCCTCCATCTGTCAGGGTTGTGCTGATACCAAAAGATTCATTAAGTCATAGTTGATGTTTATATTTTTGTATTTCTATTTTAGTATTTATTCGTATTTCATACTGTACTTATTTTGTAAGTCAATGTAACTTCTAGGAGTTATTTTTGTATAGATACATATAGATTATACCTCTGTAACTTGGAACAAAAAAAAAAGTAATTTGTTTATGAGTTTTGATTTGTTTTGAATTAAATGACTAATATTTGCTGTAATATAAATTGCATGCTACTATAAGTAATGTGCTACTATTACTAACTTCTGACCATTGTTTTAAGTTGATTTTAAACGTTATTATGCGTCTTAGTCCATGGGAGATACAGACCTTAGAAGCTCCATAATTGGCTTCATTAAATTATCACAGCAATAGTTCTTGTAATACATAACTGTTAATGAACATTGTGTTAAATGGAAAATCGAGCCTCAACAGTATAACTAACTAAGCATGTAATGACAGCAAAACATAAGATATTAATATCATACCTGAAACAAAAAGCATAATCACACACTAGCAAAAGATGTCGTGAACAATAAGCAACCAGGACAAGAATTTAAAGTCAGTTCAGAGAGGTCACGAGAAGTTTTTAGCACAATGTTGTATAGAAAAGTCTTTGTACCAATTTTAATTACCATAAACGAATCTTCTTCTCTTTCTCCCAGTGCAATACACGAGACACTGGAACGGATACTCCATCCTCCGGAAATTGGCGTTATAATATCAGAAAGATTAACAAAGTACTTGGAAGACCATTCAGAATGCCCATTCCTCATCTCGTAAACATTCAACTGTAAAGAATGAGTTTTGGCCATACCAAGAAGAAGCAAACAACCACTAGACTCAAACAATTTACGATCCCAATCAGCCACGGTTCCTGGTAGTTGTACTTTTGTTAAAATCGGACGCTCATTCACAAAATCTAACTTGTAATGCGAATACCAACTATAATAAGAATCACTCAACCAATGAATAGCATCATTCCAATATATTCCCATTTGAAAACCTGAAAAACATTTTCTGGGAAATGCACCACTGCAAACAATTTCCCAATTGCCTGTTTCTGAAGAGTAAGTTTGTATTTGAATCGAAACAAAAACATCATCTTCATCACTAATCGAAAAAAAAGCATCATCTTCATCACTAATCGAAAAAAAGCATCATCTTCATCACTAATGCTACAAGCATACACCACTTTGTAGTGAGGTGATTTGGAAGGATCAAAAGCTATTTTCATGCCACATTCAATTTTACTTGGTAAAATATGTGGTTGTGGAAGCAACTTAAAGAGATTAATGGACGGATTGTAAACATAATGCTTATCGTGCTCATGGCATAAAAGCAAACCATTGCATGATTGCTCAACAGAAGCATTACTCCAAGCCTCAGAGCCTATTTTATAGGTGGTCTTAAACCGAAACCTGCAGACCGGCATTCTGGTACCAAAAGGCACAAAATAATATTGTCCAAAATTAGGTTGATAGCTATCGTGATTACTCTTGAAAAGGAGACCGGAAGGATGATCGATCTTAGGTATTTGGCTCCGACGCTTAATGAACTTAGTGTCTTTGATAAGAGATAACCAGCGTTTGGATATAGATTTAAACAAAAGAAGCGAGATAGTAGGTAACCTGAGTAAAATTTCGCTTAGTAGGTCGTCATTGAACACGACTGCCTGTACGGACAAAGGGAGTTTGTTGACGTTATTGCTGACTGGCCGTACAGAAAGTTTCGACAAGTCTCCAGTAATCTTTTCCATGAAGAATAAACCCTAGCTTTTCTCTTCTGTTGTTAGGGTTTTTGAAGTACGTAGGTTATATAGGACAATTACATACATTCCCATTTAAACTTCACTAATTACATATTTTCACAACTAAATTTTAAAATAACAAATATACCCGATCATATCACTTTAATTATCATATTTACCCATTTTATCTATTTTGTTATAAACTTTTTGTACTATGACCATTCTATCCTTTTCTTATCAATCTCCAATTAGGTTTCGGTTATAACAAACACTGCCAGTTTATACAAATGAGATTAACCTAGAAATACATATATGCATAAAACAAAACAAAATTTCAAAATTATACATTTGTTTGCTATAACTCGAGTGAAATGTGTACGTGGCCATCATTTACAACTACACATTCATCTTCAAAAATCACAGCGATTTAAATATTTTTATGGTCACCGTTTCACATTCAATTGGAGGATATGAACAACGCAGTGTCACTTATTCACTTTTTATGCATTTTTATTTTAACAAGGGAAATCTCATGCCACTTTAAATTGATAAGTTAATTAGTACAATTGTTTTGTCATAGGTTAATCATTTAGTTCTTGATTATAAAGAAGAACGACTAACGAGGACATATTTAAAAGGTGGATGGCAGCATGTTAAGAGTGTTTGGGTACCCAAATCCAAAGAAAAATTAGAAGGGTATAATTGTCTTCATATAAAGTTTGACGAAAATAGGTAAATTTGTAATTTCAATATTTGGTTGGGGAAATATGTAATTTATGGTGTTTAAATGGGGACATATGTAATTCCTTCTAATATGTAACACCCCTAAAATTTGAGTTAACGGAAGACAAAACAAGCATTGGGGTGCTACTAAATTGGTACACAACACAAGCATATGAGAACAGAATAACATCATCCGTTTTAAATAAAACATTTCAAAATCCAAAATTTAACGTTTATATTTTATTCAAAAGTACTGGAATAGCCCAAAGAAAATCATAAAAATAGGTCCCCAGTTAAGTTATCAAAGTCAATTTCAATTCCATGTCGCTTGCAAAGCCTCCAACACATAAACATCCAGAAATATCCTTATCAATTACCTGAGAAAACATGCTAAAAAATTCAGCTAACGATGGTAAGTTCATAGGTTTAATCATCAAAACAATAACATTTGGACCATATCGCAATAATTTGTTACACTAGACTAAGTCCTATAATCGATACAACTATTAATCGCACACAAGAAGCGCCTTCTCCTAATAATAACCACATACAAGATGTGCCATTTAATAATAACCACGCACAAGGGGCGACACATTATAATAATCATGCACATGGGCGACATATAAAATAATAATAATGCAGGGTGACCTATAATAACCATAGTAACCTTAGCCAATGTACGTAACAATTAACTAAATCATAAACAAGTTTCAGGTCCAAGTAATAAAATGTTTTGCACGTTTTCTCACCCCCAAGATTTCAATAAAACAATATACTAGTAAAATGAGGCTATGAAACTCACCTTAGTCTCAGCAACGAACAAACACAACAATATCAGGGGTAGAACAGCACAACAAGCTAAACAGTATCACAACGCGCATAACGTATTCGGCACGACTAGGGGTGGAAACGAGCCGAGCCGAGCCCGAGCTCGCCAGAGCTCGAGCTCGGCTCGTTTATATATATAAAGCTCGAGCTCGGGCTCGAGCTCGTTTCGAGCCTTATATTTTGAGCTCGAGCTCGGCTCGTGAAAATTTTCAAAAGCTCGAGCTCGAGCTCGACTAATTTATATGATGTGTTAAAGAAAATAAAGTTCAAATAGAGCTCGGCTCGTTAATTACATAAGGCTTGAGCTCGTTTACTACTTTTAAGCTCGTTTATACATATAGACAATATATATACGTATATATTTCAAGGGCTCGTTTAGGCTCGCGAGCCTACTCGAGCTTTTTGTATAGAGCTCGGGCTCGAGCTCGATTATTAAATGAGCCCAAACTTAGGCTCGAGCTCGGGCTCGAGCTCGTTTAGGCTCGGCTCGTTCGAGCTTTTTACCGATCCGATCCCGAGCTTTTCACGAGCGGCTCGGCTCGTTTCCACCCCTAGGCACGACCTAATAATATAAAGACTCTTCTCAAAATATATCTCATAAAAGAAAATTAAATGCGCAAGAGTTTTCAAAAGTTTATCCTTTCCATTTCCAAAAACAATCTCATTTTTTTAGCCTTTTAAAAGAGTTTGGTATCATCATTCGTGTAACGGTAGAGGACACAGAATCAAGAGTACACACACCAAAAAGAAAACAAACAACGGAATCTTCGAGGAGAGTATCGACGAGAACTTGAGTCAAGAAGGGATGACGAAGATAAATTAACAAGGTAACGAACAACAAACATATTAATTAAGATGAGTCGATTGGTAATCATTGGTATTTTTCCATAATCCCAATCATGTATAAAAAGAAAAGGGATTGATTTGCACACTAAACTTTTTGATAAAAATACCAATTTGTATAAGCTGTATAACACACCGTACAACACTGTAATGCACAGAGTGTGGTGAAAGTATAAAAAAATATGGTGTGCAAATCAACGCCCAAAAAGAAAACACACTTGTTTCATAATTTAAAACAAGTTTGGACTTATATAAAAGAATCTTTGAAAAGACTTTAAGTTATGTCATTTTCACAAAATTATTAGACGAGAATTATTTTACATACCAAACTTTTCTTACATAACAAGGGACTCATCTCCACCATTCATCTAAAAAGAAATCAATGTTTGAGATTAAAAGAATTTTAATATTTCACCTATTTTTTATAATTTAAATATCTCTTAAACCGTTAATCATTAACCGAAAATAATTACACCATCGCGACCAGCATTTAATTATCTTTCTATAAACGGGTACTTTGATATACTTTCTACAAATTTTTCTTTTTCCGTTATTTGATCTTTTTCGTTTTTTTCCATTATTGATATTTGCATTAAAAATCACATATGATATTAGTGTTAAATCACATATGATATGTAATATCACATGTGATATTAGTGTTAAATCAAATATGATTTTTCATGCAAATTTCAGTAATGAAAAAAAAGTGAAAAACATGAAAAAAATAATTTTGTCGAAAGTATATCAAAGTGCCTATTTATAGAAAGAGAATTAAATGTTCGTCGTAACGGTATATTTTTTTTCGCTTAACGATTAACGGTTTGAAAGATATTAATATTTGAAAAAAATAGATGAAAGTGAGGTTTTTAAATTGTTTGAATTAATCTCATATATTAGATCAAATAAAAATGGATGGCGGTAATTAATCACTTGGTATGTAAAAAAAATTTGGTATTCAAATGATCTTAATAAAAAATTTAAGGTCAAAGTTGCAGAATAAAAACTACAAAAGTCAACAATGGATAATAATTATGAGAAGGAAGTTAGTACTACATTAGGCTAGGCATAGTGGGCCGTGAAAATATCGGTTGCAACCATGGACGACCGATTTGGACATCGGTCGAGTCCACTGTGAAGGGAAAAAAGAATATTGGTCGAGGGACGATTTATTTGGTTATCGGTTGCCTTGGCGACCGATTGTAAGCATGAAACAATCTTCCACTTTACAAAAAGTATCCGTTGGTTTATTAAAAAAAAACTTTTTTTTAAAAAACTTTATCACTTTTCATACTATAAATACTAACATCAAACACACTTTTAAACACACAATTTCAATCACAATTCAACAAACTTCTCACCCATATTTACCAATTTCTATGGATTCTTACGAGCTATTGTT
>LBNU01025368.1:1437-19106 GCA_014162995.1 Artemisia annua
TTGAAGATGTAGGCTTGAATAATAGAACGTCTAATACTCCTTGCTACATAAAGAAGAATCACTACAAGTTAGAGTTGCTACTGTAGTAATGTTAGCTCCTGATGAAGATGGTAGGTATAAATTTTATGTTTGGAGAAAACATTAGGTTAAAAACTAAACTAACTTGTCTTAATAATTTATATACAATATAATAATATGGTAACTTGAAAAATATAATCATACGAGTGGAAGAATGCAAAATGATGTCGTGATGCCAATGGTAGACAACTAAGTCTAGAAAATGTACGATGGTTTGCCATGTGACTTAACCTACCCGGTCTCGTCAAATGGATACCCGTAAACCCTGTTTAGTGAAATGTTGAATTGAAATTCAATGAATAGGAAATGTCGGGAATAAGGAAAATTGGCCTGAAATGGGGAATTGTGACACTTCAGGTACCTTCAAGGGACGATTCACATGGGCCTTTGGTATCCTAAAGACACTGCTATGGCTCTCACTGCCTACTCTGATGCTGATCATGCGGGGTGTCAAGATACACGTCGAAGTACGTCCGGTAGTGCTCAATTTCTAGGAGATAAGCTTTTCAGCTGGTCATCAAAGAGGCAAATGAGTACGTCGATCTCCTCCACTGAGGCTGAGTACATTGCCATGTCATCTTGCTGTTCTCAAATCCTTTGGATGAGATCTCAATTATCTGATTATGGCTTTATGTACAACAAAGTTCCGATGTACTGTGACAACAAAAGTGCAATTGCTCTTTGCTTACAACAACGCCAGCACTCCAGATCAAAGCACATTGATTTTCGACATCATTTCATCGTGGAACAAGTGGAAAAAAGGATTGTGGAACTTTACTTTGTGAGGACAGAATTTCAGCTGGCTGACATCTTCACTAAGGCACTTCCCAGAGAACGGTTTCAATTCATTCTCCCGCGACTTGGAATGAAGAGTATCACTCCTGAGTCACTCAAAAGTCTTCAGGAGGAAAATGACGAGTAATGGATTTGCTTCACATATACTTGTACATATTATTTAAAACCAAAAAGAAAATTACAAAAAATATAAAAACCTAGAAAAACCATAAAAATCTGATAAACACAAAATACCAAAAATAGCTTCTTCCTAGGCATGTCTTCTGTTTATCGATAACATTTTAAGCTTCTATAAATGTCATTCATTAATGGCATAGGACTTTAAATGAAGCTCGAGCAGAAGTTATATTAACCGGTTAAAACATGTCTTATCGGCTTGCTATTACTTCAGATAGCAACCCGCTCGTATCCTTGGGGAAAACATGTCGTCAAAAATACGGTTGTTCCTCTCACCGGGTGAAGTTCACTCGGGCATGGATTACTTTATATCCATGTTGATTCGATTTGATGTACGTGTCAGTGCATCACTTCTAATAAAAGAAGAGAAGTCTTCTTTCATCCCAAAATCTCTCTCTTATGATTCTTCAAGAGAGTTTTTGTGGTTTACAAGGTGGCTATTGGACTTAAATTTTCGCAAATACCCTGCTGCTCAATGTAGTGCTTCCAATCCCTTGAATAGAAAACGGGTCATTAATTGAGGGGGAGCGTATTTGCTTAAAATTTCTGCACCTTTAAAAGCTTTGTGCACCAGCAGCAGTGAAAATGTGTCTCAAAAATCAGTACATGCTAAAATTTTACCACATTTTCTCCTATTTTTTCCTAAAATCATTTAAATCAATTGGTATCACAAAATCTCAAAATATTTGAAATTTTTTGATCGGGGAAGAGAATGTGATTTAAATATGAAATCTGATTTAAAATGTGATGCTTTTGGACTATAATGTACGCTCTCCCGTATGTGCAAAAATCTGTAAGGTTTTTTAAATTTTAAACTTGAACCAATGCACATATTGAGGGGGAGCAAAATGATTTGTGTGATGAATAATAATTTTGGCATCTCAATTGAGCATGGCTCAGATTTGACTCATGAATTGACGAAACATGAAATGTCGTGAATCGAAAAGACTAGTCCTGGCCGGGTAATAATTTCAAGCTGGTCTAACCAGTGATGTAAGCGTGTCTCGAAGAGGAATGGTCTAAGTAGAAAGTACCGTTTCGAGAAACTCTTCTTAGATATATACTTTGACGGGTCTAACTTCCTTTTACGGAATGTTAACAACTTCAAGTTAGTTACTAGGGCTAGTTATCACCTAAAAGCTGATAATGGACCCCTTTAACTAAGCAACGTAAACGTGTCCCTAGGGTATATGTCTCCTAAGAAGTGGATAAATTCATAAAAGTGCAACTCACCCCGACATGTGCAAATTTCTATCTTAAACCTATGAGCACATGTTAAGGGGGAGCATTTGAAAATAACTAAAACTCTCAAAGTGTATAACAAAAATGTGTTTAGTATTCATAAACACTNTTTAACTAAGCAACGTAAACGTGTCCCTAGGGTATATGTCTCCTAAGAAGTGGATAAATTCATAAAAGTGCAACTCACCCCGACATGTGCAAATTTCTATCTTAAACCTATGAGCACATGTTAAGGGGGAGCATTTGAAAATAACTAAAACTCTCAAAGTGTATAACAAAAATGTGTTTAGTATTCATAAACACTTTGAGAGAATTTTCAATGATTTGGTTAAATGGCGATTGTGGAAAGATACCGAAAGACCGACCACTTTACTTTAAAGCATGGAGTTATAAGGATGGTAAGGTTAGGTATATGTTCCCATGATCCACCAGAACCGGAGGGATCTTCCCAAGGACAATCCAATAGATAGATTAGAAGTCCTTAGGAATGATTGAAAAAAGGAGAAAAGTGAGAAAGGGAAGAGTGCCGACTCTGATTGAGCTAGGATTGGAACAAACCCAACAAGGTTCTAGTAATGAAGTCTCGGTAAGCACTGAAGGGGTTGAAGAATTAAAAAGAAATGAAATGAGAAAGGGTGAAAAGAAATAGCCCTCCAATCATTCAACCTTAGGGTAGAAACCGGGTTCAATTCATATGCTACTGATTGTTACTAAGGTAACATCGGTATTGAAGACAAGACGTCATGGATCCAGTGACGCACTGAACTAAACCTTCCAGCCACTCAAGTTCTCTTAAAAGAGCTTGTTTCATTCTCACGGGGAACCGGTGTAATCTATCGACTTGTCTCTTAGAGCTAGTTGATATTGAAACAGGAGACCCCTCCCTAGTCTCCGCATAGGATAACCAAATTGCACTTATCGAGTCTAGAGCCACGAGATGCATCAAAGGATCTCTTAGGAACACTTGATTCTTCTACACTGGTTGTTCAACATCAAGGGCACCAGATGTAATATTTTGAGTCCTTCGCAGATCTTAGCAATCTGCCAAGAACACCTATGAGGGAATATACTTATGTATTTTTCCAGTGATTGAGTGGAAATTCCTGCCAGGGTCAACATCAAACAGCCCTGAAAGCAGGTCACTTCGGTAATCCTTTGTGGGTTACGCTTACTGATCGCGGCGGTTTCATAATGGTCTACAGTCGTGGAGTGATCTCCAGCGACTCACCTAATCGTTGATCTACTTCGGTAGGTCTTGTAAGCCCTTTCAAGGGTATCCGATTTAGGAACAGCCTTGGTAAGGTTTAGAGAAAGTTTTCACACTATGCTGTTAACAATCTCTAAGTCCAAACCTGTAAGTGCCGGACGTATTATTGCTAACTGTCTTATGCAGGAAATCTTGGCGGATATTGCTGATTGCTGAAAAGATGCCGATTCATCACCTCATGCTCACACTTCAACATCAAATTCAAAGAAATCATGATCATGGAATGGGCTTCAACTATGCTTCCACAACTTTGATGCAGAATATCATGATCCAGAAAAGTGTGAGCATGACAACACAAAGATAGTCGCAACTTCACAAAGAGACACTTCTACTCAAAGATGACTTGAAGCTACTTATTTGGATGATGAACACGAAGCAATGTCAAAGATCATCCTACATGTTAAGCAAGTCATCTAGAGTCCGCTGCTAAAAGCACAAAGTTCTTTACACTGAAGAATCAACAACTACGAGCTACAAAGATATCTACAAAGATCTCAATGCTAGAAATCAAGATTTAATTTCTGGGGTGACCTCCCTTAGGGGGAGATTTTTAGGAATACGTTTTCTCCTATAGAAGATTCGGTCACCCCAAGTATGTTAAAGCATTGTATAGCTCGTAGTATTTTATATAGTAGTTAATACGTAGTTTAGTTTAGTTAATATTCGTGGTGTCGGGTCGGGTCTTTTACCCTCTGTCAGCCCGCTCCACAGCCTAGTAGAGGCATTCATCCATCATGTACTATAAATAGCCCTTCCCACACAAGGGAAGGGTTGGACCTTTCATTAGTTATACATTTCACTTGTTGTTTCTCTCTCTAAAAGGCTCCCACATTCTCTCTCTAACTAATCTCTAGATTTCTTATATTATTCGATCCATTAACCTCAAGAACCACACGAGTTATGTATTAGTGTATCCTACACTTTTTTTTATTAGTTGATTTGATTGGTGTAAACAATTCTAAAATCGAGCAAATCTTTCAAAAGACCTTATTCAAGGATGTTGAATCTTATCTTCCTGACAGATTTATTCCTAGCTTGATTCTAGTGACAGTTCTTGTCTGATGAGTTGCAAAAATCAAGCTAAGAGTCAAGTCATTACTCAAACCGATTTAGCCTAATCGCATGACAGTTCTTATCGGATAAATTGTGGGATTAAGTAAAAATCGGTTACCTAAAGGTCTTTGAGGTCTATGCTCGAGATCGGGAAAGTTTGCCTCATCAAATCTGACCACGAGAACGTACGTATGTAGAACGAACGAGCTGAATTTCGGGACGAAATTCCTTAAAGGATCGTAGACTGTGACAAATCGTAATTTCAGGTCGTTTTCCAAACTTTTACATTTTACTATTCATCTCGGGATTTTGCTATTGACCGATTACTATTCATCGTTTTTGAAGTTAGTTTGAGCCTTTGAGAGGATATTCAAAAATGTTACTATTCACAAATCACTATTCATCCTCGTAGTTTTCACTATTCACTGTTTTGCGTAAATTAAATAAACGTTTCTACACGATTTTTGTACATGGACAATATTCTTGATACTCCCAACAATGGTTCAGTACATTTTTATACACATTACAATGTTACAAAAATTATAGTATTACTTTACCCGGTGTTTTTAAACTCATTTATTATATATATATTCTTAAATATATATATTTACGATAACTTAAGTATTTACGTAACGATAACTTAAGTATTTACGATAACTTTATTACGCTCAATTTTGTTCCGCTAAAATTTATTTCTAACTAACTCAATACTTAAATAATAATATCTAAATTATTATATATATATATACATATATATATATATATATATATATATATATATATATTATAATATACACACAAAACATCCCAAAATATCTTATAATTATTACACTACCAAATACATTCATAGATATCTTTCAACATCTAGTAAACCATTTTTTTTCTTTGCTTTCTTTTCTACTTCACGCCAACACCATCACCTCCCATTCTACCATTAATGTTCTTGTCTCCATGTTGTCCCCTTGATATTTTTGCAAAGTTACTTTCTTTTATTATCTAAACACTAGCATTTTTCTTATCATTTCAACTACAACAAAACATAAAACCTTTTCTTTCTGATGCGTGGTTTTGTGACCTTACAACAGGTTTTACCTCTCGAGGGATCTCAAGAGGCTTACAACCCCACCAGGCAGTGTACCTGACCGATGTAGTATAGGATAGTGGTAAGTACGGGGGATTGATCGTTCTCTCACAGGGAATAGCATTCGTTAGGATAGAAAAACTACTCTAATAGGTCTAAAGGTGGAAGGAAGATTCTTTTTGTATTTTCATATTTTTTAGAAAGCAAGTAAAATCTCGGTTTTGGAAGAAGGGCGGAATTAGTTGCTAGTCAGCTAACCCAAGTTTACTACTTTTGCAAATTAAAATAAAATAAATATCTAAACTATTGTGGTTGTGAAAACAATATGGAGAAAGTTGTGTTTACTTAGATTTCATTACTCCCTAACTATCTTTTATCGGTTAATTGATATGCGTGTTACTTGTGTGGATGAAGGGTGTATTCCTAATAACTCATGGAGTGGCATACATATCTCCCCAATTCTATGAGCTCTTATCTCGCCCTATGCCATGCACGGCACAACCATAGGGGTTGTAAACAGTGGCTCATGTGTTAAATACTACCTTAATAGCCAAGTATGCCTTGGCTACATGTTTCCCAAGACGTTCAAGCACGTTACCATAAAGGAGGTTGGCCAGTTTTCTTGAGCCTAATATTGATGGAACAATCATCCCAACAAACAACAACACACACCAATCAACCAATAATTAATAGTTAGGTTTCATTAGATCTAAGCAAACACAAGAAGAATTTAGCTACACATGTTAATTAAAAGACAAGTAAAAGAGATAATCAACCAATACATAGACATATTGATTGAATTAAAGTGAAGACTTATCTTTAATTAAGCATGAGGGTTCCAAGGGTTGGAAACCCTAGAAAGTACAGAAAATTCGTCTTTAGGGTTTGCCCTAAAAGTTCTCCACAAAGTTCCACACTAATGACTGAAAATTAGAAAACTATATATAGATTTTACACTCTGACGGCGTCAGGTTATAGAGGCTGACGCCGTCAGCTCGCCGCCATTAGGTTTCTCGGATGGCCTAGATCCACTTCTGACGCCGTCACCTTATAAAACCTTCTGGGCCGTCACTCTTTAACTTTACTCCTGACGGCCTATAATTCCTAACACCTGACAGCGTCAGGTGTTAAATCCTCTGGCCCGTCATTTGAAAATTGATTTCCACTCTTTTGTCAAGGCTTTCTGACGCCGTCACCTAGTGACTTCTGACGCCGTCAGGTTGTAAATCTTCATCTTTTGAGACTTTGTCGTTTTCTTCACTTTTATGCTCCAAAAACGTCCGAATATGCATGTTTTCCAGAATTCCTCTCAAAAGTACCTAAAATGATAAAAGGAACGATTTAGGGCAATATTTGATCACATTTATACGAATTAGGGATTAAATGACCCCCCAAAAGCGTAACACTTTTCGTCTCATCAAATACCCTTACAGTTGAGATTTGCTTGTCCTCTTGCAAATGAGCTTTTATTCCAATCAAAATATGAGTTAGGGGTTATTTAACACGAATATAAAAGTAATTACAACAAATAGTTATTCGACCCTAATCATAACAAGCACGGAAATCATACACTAGCACCTCACAAATAGTGTTTGGATTCTCTCATCTCTCAAATGTCATAAAGTTTATATCTCATAAATGGTCCATAGGCTTGGGAAATGATCAATTACTCCTCCACTAGGTGTAAGCACCTAAGATAAACTATCAAAGAGGTCTTTCCAAAGGGTTGTAACGTAAGGTGTAGGGATATGATAACACGGTTTGGTTGGAATAAGGGGTATTTAGTGGTGGCAAGCTAATTATCATGATCAAATACATGCACTCTACATCGTTGCTTAAGTCAAGACTCGACTCAATCTTATTCTAAAAATGAAATAACAAAAACTAAAAAGGAACATAAAAGGAAACGGGATGGTAGTCCGTATGTTTTTTTCTTTCTTTTTCATATTTTTTTTGTATTTTTCTTGATTTTTCGATTTTTTTTTCATACACTCTTGTCATACCATCCAAAATAATACATCATAGGGGATTTGCATTCCCCTTACACTTGAATCTTTACATAACTTTACAATCACTATTCTAATGACTCGAATTAAGATAATCGAAAAACTTGGAGTACTTTTAAAATGTTTAGCACATATGGGGGTAATAATGTTGCTCTTCCCCATAACTTCATTACGCTAGTACTTTACCCATGAGTCCCAATCGTCCCAAAACAATATGTACAAGGATATGACTTAACTTAGCAACCATGTAATTGACCGGATAATTAACTAAGGGTTTAACAAATGTTTTCACAATAATGCACCAAAGGTGGGCTAAGGCGATTTGGGTGTACATTTAGTGGGGTGTAAACAAATTCTCACTTTGAGTAATATGCTCAAAGGTCGAAACGAAAGGATAGGCTCGGAGGGGTGTACTAGGGGTATCGTGTACCAAAAATGGATACAACGCAAAGGGTGTGGGAGAATTACTTGACCAATGAAGTCAATGTAATTATAACAAATATACGGGTGTAAAACAATGGGTTAATCCTAATGCCTCTTATCATGTAGTAAATTTTAACTACACGATTGTAGTCTCACTTGTGGATTTGAGATGGTCCTAACGCAAGTTCTATAATCTAAATACTACCGGTACTCACATCATAGCACCAAAGATGGATGCTTTTCCTACCAATTCTAGGGGCGAACCTCACATATTTGGGGTGAAAAATTTTTTAGTGGTACGGTTTTGTGCTAGTCATACAATTTCCTATCCGTGAGACGCTCATTAAGATCAAGGTTTCACTTCTAAATGTTGTAAAAAAATTAAATTGGCGCTAAAATTGCCCTAACAAACATTTCTCTTGGTTTTATTACAAATTTACTATCAAACAAAGCAAAACTTCAAGCATAGGTATATTCTCAACGGTGCTTTCATTTACCCCCCTTACACTTAAACCGAACATTGTCCCCAATGTTCAAATAAAAGACGTAAAAGTAAATAAGATGAAAGAATGAAATCAAATACTCCCCTGAATCGTTTGTTGTGGATAGTGATGTAACATGGTTAGATCTTCTTCCAAGATAGACGAACGTTCAAAGCTTCCCTTCCGAAATAATAAACGTCTTCTTGTCCAAAATAACCTGTTAACCTGAAAAAGATAAAGGCCAACCTCGCGTAAATCGGCGGTAAAATCTATAAAATAAGATATAATGCTTGTGGAATGAATATTTTTGCAGAATTCCTGGAGATTATAAGTTAAAGAATTGACAAAACTTTTTAGGTTTCCGGAAGAATACAAAACTTTCGAAAATTGCAGAAAATTTTAACCTGACGCCGTCAGGTGTTAACCCTGACGCCGTCAGAAAGTTCTGACAGAATTCTCATGTTAAGTTTCCGAAAAAAAATTCTGGAAAAACTAGATCTTACTTCCTGGAATTCCTGCAAAAATTCATTATGACTCGATACAAGCATTTGACTCAAACAAGTACTAATATGTAAGTTAATTTCATTGTTATGATTCATGTTCATTAGTTCTATATAAACCGATTTAGATTTCCCTTATACTTAGCTTTTGCAAAATACCTTTATATGTAGTTAAGACGAAGTTAAAAACAAAATAAAGCATTTTCACAATTTATTTTGAAGCATGAATCAATAACAAGAAATATAACTTACATACGGAAACAAATAAAATTAAACAAACAAACAAATAAACACACAAAGCTTGGGTTGCCTCCCAAGAAGCGCTTGTTTTTGTTCGAGTCACGAGCCTGACTATACCCTTATTTAACGGATAAAGGGGAGGTTTTCCCAACACTTAAGATTAAGTGCGGGTGGTAGTAGCGATACACACCATCTCGGTGGAGGCATGCCTCATGAGGAAAGAGTGGTGGATGAATTATATACTCANTTCCAAGATAGACGAACGCTCAAAGTTTACCTTCCAAAATAATAAACGTCTTCTTATCCAAAATAACCTATTAACCTGAAAAAGATAAAGGCCAACCTCGCGTAAAATCGGCGGTAAAATCTACATAATAAGATATAATGCTTGTGGAATGAATATATTGCAGAATTCCTGGAGATTATAAGTTAAATAACTGACAAAACTTTTTAAGTTTCCGGAAAAATACAAAACTTTCAAAAATTGCAGAAAATTATAGCCTGACGCCGTCAGGTGTTAATCCTGACACCGTCAGAAAGTTCTGACAGAATTCTCATGTTAAGCTTCCGAGAAAAATTCTAGAAAATCTAAATCTTACTTCCTGGAATTCCTGCAAAAATTCAGTATGACTCGATACAAGCATTTGACTCAAACAAGTACTAATATGTAGGTTAATTTCGTTGTTATGATTCATGTCCATTCGTTCTATATAAACCGATTTAGATTTCCCTTACACTTAGCTTTTGCAAAATACCTTTATATCTAGTTAAGATGAAGTTAAAAACAAAATAAAGCATTTTCACAATTTAGTTTGAAGCATGAATCAATAACAAGAAATATAACTTACATACGGAAACAAATAAACACACAAAAATAAATAAAACATGGGTTGCCTCCCAAGAAGCGCTTTTCTTTATTAATGAGTCTTGTAGCTAGATTCAAAGTCACGGGCTCTCATCTAGTGTCACTAATGCTCACATATCCAAGCGTGAGCCACCTAATTGTCGCCTCATCCATCTTATAATCATCATTAAGCTCTAAGCATCCGCGAAAGTACCTCTTATTCTTCTAATGGGCGTACTTAAGTCCTTTTCTAATATCGTTCTCACTCAATATATTACAGGGGGAAACCTATTACATTTCTCAATGGAAAAGTTTTTATACCTAGGGTGTGCGCGGGGCATTTGATAAACAAAATCCTCATCCCCATATGAGAATGTAATCAACCCTTCCATTAGTCTTTCATCTAGTTGGTCAGTCTTTTGAAGGGCTTCCCAAACACAACTTGGGTGAGGTTACTATCAATAAACTCTCTTAGATCTTCCATAACCATAAAGTCCGTTTGATAGGTAAAGCTCTCCACAAACACATGCAAAGTCCTGGCCCTAGCAATAATATTATCTCCATGATACTCTAACTCATTTACCATGATTTTATTGTATTCAGCACGTGAAATGATGTTCATTGGCAAAGATGAATTAAGGTAGGCGTCAAAGCTTCTAAATCCAATTTTGCAAGGGAATTGCATGTTAAACAAACTACCTTTCTCAATTTTTGTTCTAGGGTCAACATAACCTAGGGGGTTAGCTCTTATATCCCCTTCAGGGTCATCTACTACTTCCCCATTCCCAAGGTCTTCATCGGAATCCGACGAATAGTAAAAAGGGCCATTTTCATGGTCGATGTCGTGGTCAGATTCGTCCATATCAGAATAGTTGTCAAAGTGATGATCAGGTGATAGGTTTGGTGGGTTTTCGTTTTCAACAATAGGGGGTAGGTTGGGTAACTGAAAATTCCTACGGTGGAAAACATGAATAACAGGGATCGAACGATCAATATTACTCATGAAGAAGTGTTACGAACAAAGGCACGAAGAAAATAGATAGACTAAAGAAAATCCTAGAAAAATAAAATAAAAAACTCACTAGAAAGGAATCTAGTGAGTAGACCTAAAGAAATAAAAATTCTACCTAAACAATAACTATTCCCCGGCAGCGGCGCCAAAAACTTGATGCGTGGTTTTGTGACCTTACAACAGGTTTTACCTCTCGAGGGATCTCAAGAGGCTTACAACCCCACCAGGCAGTGTACCTGACCGATGTAGTATAGGATAGTGGTAAGTACGGGGGATTGATCGTTCTCTCACAGGGAATAGTGTTCGTTAGGATAGAAAAACTACTCTAATAGGTCTAAAGGTGGAAGGAAGATTCTTTTTGTATTTTTATATTTTTTAGAAAGCTAGTAAAATCTCGGTTTTTGAAGAAGGGCGGAATTAGTTGCTAGTCAACTAACCGAAGTTTACTACTTTTGCAAATTAAAATAAAATAAATATCTAAACTATTGTGGTTGTGAAAACAATATGGAGAAAGTTGTGTTTACTTAGATTTCATTACTCCCTAACTATCTTTTACCGGTTAATTGATATGCATGTTACTTGTGTGGATGAAGGGTGTGTTCCTAATAACTCATGGAGTGGCATACATATCTCTCCAATTCTATGAGCTCTTATCTCGCCCTATGCCATGCACGGCACAACCAAAGGGGTTGTAAACAGTGGCTCATGCGTTAAATACTACCTTAATAGCCTAGTATGCCTTGGCTACATGTTTCCCAAGACGTTCAAGCACGTTACCATAAAGGAGGTTGGCCAGTTTTCTTGAGCCTAACATTGATGGAACAATCATCCCAACAAACAACAACACACACCAATCAACCAATAATTAATAGTTAGGTTTCATTAGATCTAAGCAAACACAAGAGAATTTAGCTACACATGTTAATTAAAAGACAAGCAAAAGAGATAATCAACCAACACATAGACATATTGATTGAATTAAAGTGAAGACTTATCTTTAATTAAGCATGAGGGTTCCAAGGGTTGGAAACCCTAGAAAGTACAGAAAATTCGTCTTTAGGGTTTGCCCTAAAAGTTCTCCACAAAGTTCCACACTAATGAATGAAAATTAGAAAACTATATATAGATTTTACACTCTGACGGCGTCAGGTTATAGAGGCTGACGCCGTCAGCTCGCCGCCATTAGGTTTCTCGGATCGCCTAGATCCACTTCTGACGCCGTCACCTTATAAAACCTTCTGGGTCGTCACTCTTTAACTTTACTCCTGACGGCCTATAATTCCTAACACCTGACGGCGTCAGGTGTTAAATCCTCTAGCTCATCATTTGAAAATTGATTTCCACTCTTTTGTCAAGGCTTTTTGACGGCGTCACCTTGTGACTTCTGACGCCGTCAGGTTGTAAATCTTCTTCTTTTGAGACTTTGTCTTTTTCTTCACTTTTATGCTCCAAAAACGTCCGAATATGCATGTTTTCCAGAATTCCTCTCAAAAGTACCTAAAATGACAAAAGGAACGATTTAGGGCAATATTTGATCACATTTATACGAATTAGGGATTAAATGACCCCCCAAAAGCGTAACACTTTTCGTCTCATCACTTTCTCTCTTGAGGTCACGACAGCAGGGAAAAGGGTTAAGAAAATATTGGTTTTGGTTCACTTGGTTAGGGTCCTAAGGTGTTATTACAAGGGGTGATTTGTTTAAGGTGTTCTTTGTGTTCTTAGTTCATGTTTCTTACACTACACCGATCGTCTATTGTAAGCATCCATATACCTATTTAATATTTATTTTTATACTTACATAACATCTCATGCTCATTTTATACACTACTAGCTTATAGACCCGTTGACACCGGGTTATTTTTTAAAGGAATAGAGAAAATGAGATGATAAGAAAAGCAATAACATAAACTTGGCATTAATAATATCAAATAAACAATGACATAATTTTGGAAGGTTGGACGACGATAAATGACGATTTAGATTAATAAATGTCCATTCTGATGTTTTGTTCAAATCTAAGCATTAGATACGATAATACGTGATTTATTCGATAAACAGGTAGATATGATAAACAACTTAGTTTGTAAATAGTAAGCAAATAAACATACATGAATCATATTGTCCACCAGGTAGATGCGTTGAATAGGAAATGTATGCAGTTAACGTCAAACAATTCAGAAATCCATATTCAGTCCATGAGCAGGAAAAAAAAAGTTGTTCATAAGAGTCTATATAAATTGTAAGAATGGTATATGTAAGAGTCTATGTAAATTGTAAGAATGGTATATTTTAGATGGGCCATTATGATGTAAGTTTCTAAAATCTACTTGGATCTGAGGGTACTTTGAATGGTGGTGTGGACTTGTTTTATATGGGCTTAGCTTGTAATTATAAGTTTATTTAAAAACATTTAGAAATTAGCTTTAATATGGGCTTTGTGTAAATAAGGTTTATTAAAAATATGTGTGTTAGAATATGGAAAATTTCATTAAAAAAATTAGCAACAAAAATATGCTCAACAGTGAAAATGGAATTATTATTGCATAAATTCATGATTTCAATAATGCAATTTATCTCAAAGCAGCCTTTCGATTGGCCTCGACATGTCCACTTATCCATCCGTTTGTTTCCCATCTTCATTCGAGCCACCTTTGATGTTTTGGGTCAATGAGGGTGGGATACCGACGATGAGCCAAGTAGATATCCAATGCATGACCAACTTGTATATCGGATAGCTACGCATCGACATAGAAATCATGTTCTATCTTACGAAGACTGTCTGGTTCTTCAATTGGGACATTCGGAACACGCAAATAGTAAACAAATACATCAGTGTAGTGACGTAGATGATGGACCACTAATCGCCTGATGGTGGCAAAGGTTAAATTGTATGTTGAAACATTGCAGATCATAAGTTCATCACCACCCCAATAATCGTAAAGTAAATTCGAAGTTACGACTGTACCAGCATGATGAATGCATATGTCAATGGTAGGAGGAGCAACACATCGTTCACTGTTTTTAAAAAAAATTACACAATTAGATGACATGACATAATTGTATTTCTATGAAATAATTGAATTTCAAATAAAGAACCAAAATTGTATAACTTACTTGAAAGCCCTAACCCTACGATTACCAATATTGAATCGCAGAGGCATTGTCGTGTAGTGATGAATATGTGATGTTGAATCCATTTATAGCATACACAAAGTAAAATAATTTTAGAAAGGATTTTAAAACAATAAAGATGTTTTCCGTTTTATGATATTAAATGATTGTTTAATAGTGAATTATGCTTATATTTCTCCAAAAAAATAAGTGTTATGTTAGAAATATGTTACAAAAATCAATATACTAAAGTAAGGATGTTGACTTATTAAAAATATTACATTTTCATATAATTGATTTCCAAACTCTTGGACAGGCCCAAGAGTTTCTTAACTTCTCATACAAAGAGATACAAATTTAAATTATATTGAACCACAACAATGTTCTAAAAGTTTTACAATGTAAGCCTAATCCCAATGATTTTTTTCTTTATTTATTTATTTATTTATTTTTTTATTTTTTTTAAAAAAATCTTGAAGTCTCATCAACATCTGAAATACATGAAGTCTTCAATAGTAGGCCAATCACCATACCTTCATTCCACTTCTCGAATTTTTGTACCAAAACTTATTGTGCAAGTACCTGTTGAAAAAATAACCAAGGCAACAACAACAAAATCTAACATATTAATGTTAGTATATAAACTGCCAAGCATTCATACTCATATTAAAATGAAAGAGTTTTAAAAACTGAATGGGACTCCCCATTCACAAACAACACCCAAAACGTCTTGAACCATGATTCAAATGCAACAACCAATTGTCTAAAAAGTGATTGGGACTCCACAATCACAAACAATGGAAATAAAAATGTCTAAATGCAGAAACCATCTGCAATATGTTTTGAACAAATATCCATTAAACCATTTTCAAGGATTTTTCTCCATTTTTATGTCCACAATCTGCCTTTTGGTCTTTGAACACTCAGTGCTTGGTTCCGCATCAGAAGCCCGTTTACCGCTACTGGTCTTTGCAGGAGGACTTGTGGCAGTACTTTTCAACACGTTGGTTGGTGTAACAGTCTCATCGGTTTGGGATTCAAGATCCTGCAAATAAGTGGATCTTATGAGTTTACATGTGTTACATAAACTTATTATCTTATATTATTTGTATGAAGGACTAATGACTTACCAAGGCAGATATCCCAATATACTTAGAACTTGTAGTCTCACCCTCCTGTTAATTTAAGATGAAAGAAACCTACATGTTATATCTCGTTTCAAGATTACGTTAGAGACTCATTTTAATCAATGTACTTATTACCTTCATGTGTGTAACAGATGACGTAAGAGCACTCAGAATATCAACATCATCCGAAAGACGCAAGACAGTGAATACAGGCAACATCTTCTTCTGATTTTATTCATCAAATAGAGACTTTAAAGGCAAGCCTTTTTCCAACCTTTTCGGTTATTTCTTTTGGGAACACTTGTTGATCAGCACTCTACAAATCAATTTGGATTTTAGTCAAATGATATGTACTTAATAAGCATAGAGTTTTTTAATTTTAAAATAGATATTAGAATATATTTACCTTCAAGCCATACTTTTCGTAAAGCTGGTATGCTGATCTACTTGTTAAGGATTGCACTTCGTCGTTGAACAGAGAGAGCGACATTGTGCCAGACTCATCTTGAACATGGACTTGAAGACGAAATCTACATACGATGTAATTTACAATACTAAGTTAGATACCTATTCAATTCCGTAACGGTGCGGCTTTATTAATGTAATGGTTCATAAAAGTCGTCAACTTACATTGATTTTATGCCTTTAACAATCTCATTGCACTTTGTACATCTCCACTGATCAGAAGTCACACTCATTTTACCTTTGCTATCATCATCAAGATCAACAAACTCGCTCTCTTTCACCACTTTCTTGGTACACTTTCTACATCCCAAATACCACCATCCCTCCTCTTCTTGTATCGCGATGATCGTTCCAACAATAACGGAAGCGATGTTCTGTAAACAATGCCAATATATATAATCAACTAAAATTTTATTTAACTATAATAATGACTGCTGGCAATGAGTATGCTATACCTTTTCAACATCCAAAAGCTCGACAATGTTTTTTACAGGATACTTATTTAGAAAATCATCCTTCGTCGAGAACTTTGAGCCAGCAGAAATACGCGATGCTGTGTTCTCAGATGGTTCAGCATCTTTTCTTGAAAACAACCTACATGGAAATAAAATTAACTCGCTGTTCTATAACTTATAGATATGTATTTTTAAATTGCCTGTCGAGTTACCTTAACCGATATTCTTCAACCAATCTGAATTCATCTTGCTCAATGGGTTGAGCATCATTGAACATAAACAGTTTTGTTCCATGATAACCGTTTTGGACACACATCTTACCTATACAAATTATAAATAATAACTTTAGTAATTTTTCATCAAATACTTAAACATATTACCTAAGATATAGTAACAGAGGTGATAAGATGTTACCGTCCCAAGATTTCATCATTGCCAATGACACAACAATCATGATTTTACCATGGTCCATAGTTGCTTCCAAAAAGTCATTGAATTGTTGAGCAAATACACCCCACAACGTACAATTGAGTTCATTCCCTCTAAAACATATATGCAGATCAAGACAGAATCATATAAAGGGATTATAGTAATTAAAAAGTATTCAAATCTATTAAAACTTAAGTTAAATAGATTGGAATAAAGGGATTATAGTAATTACTTAGCATCAATAAGAGTCAATGGTTTCTTTTTGCCCTTGTTCCCATTCTTGTCAAAATTATCCAAATCTTGACATGCAGTGACATGACCAATTACATTTGCTCGAATAACTCTTGGGGTGAGATACATGCTTTAAATGTTTTCTGAGCACAAGTATTTTAGTATGCTTTCCTGATTGGTATGCTTTCCTGACGATGTGCTAAGTAGCTCTGCCTTGCCATTGCAAGACACTCAGATCATGAACCACTAATCACTTGCGAGTGAACGCGAATATAGGGATATAGGCCTATAGGAATTGACCCTCCCACTCCTTTTGCTGGATAGGCAAATTGTGGTGTACTATATTCGATTTTGTCAGGTAATTGGCAAGTACTCGGCCTTGGGGCCACTGTTATATTATGAAATTCCGCGGTTATATTGATATTATGATTGTGGTTAACGTTTGCGTGTCATGAGCTTAGCATCATCAACAATGTTATCTGCACAGGGATGCCTCTATACATTGGCTGTTACCTTGATTTCCCGATATTAGCATATGTTGCTCATATCTTATGATTAAAACCTTGTGCTCAACTTTATATTTCAAACCTATGGATTACACTCAACCTTTGTGTTGACTTTTTAAGCATGTATTTTCAGGTACTAATG
>LBNU01025368.1:28947-46471 GCA_014162995.1 Artemisia annua
ATATA
Source organism: Artemisia annua (assembly GCA_014162995.1). Lineage (NCBI taxonomy): Eukaryota > Viridiplantae > Streptophyta > Magnoliopsida > Asterales > Asteraceae > Artemisia > Artemisia annua. The sequence continues at coordinate 28,953 of LBNU01025368.1, forward strand.
TATATATATATATATATATATATATATATATATATATATATATATATATATATATATATATATATATATATATATATATATATATATATATATACAAAACATCCCAAAAATATCTTATAATTATTTAAACTACCAAATAATTCATACATATTTTTCAAGATCTAGTTAAGTACCATTTTTTTCTTTGCTTTCTTTTCTACTTCATGCCAACACCATCACCTCCCATTCTACCATTAATGTTCTTGTCTCCATGTTGTCCCCTTGATATTTTTTCAAAGTTACTTTCTTTTATTATCTAAACACTAGCATTTTTCTTCTCATTTCAACTACAACAAAACATAAAACCCTTTTCTTTCTCTCTTGAGGTCATGACAGCAGGGAAAAGGGTTAAGAAAATATTGGTTTTGGTTCACTTGGTTAGGGTCCTAAGGTGTTATTACAAGGGGTGATTTGTTTAAGGTGTTCTTTGTGTTCTTGGTTCTTGTTTCTTACACTACATCCATCGTCTATTGTAAGCATCCATATACCTATTTAACACTTATTTTTATACTTACATAACATCTCATGCTCATTTTATACACTATTGTATACTTGTAGTGTCGAGAAAATTGAGTTAAATTAATGCTTATTTCATTTATTTCATACACATATATCACCCTTTAACATGTTTGTAAATTTTTTTTTACGATCACAACAAGTTAGTAAATATTTAACAAAGTCATTTTTATAAATGAGTATACATAAGTCTTGTACCATTTTTGTTTGATTTGTAGAAAATAAAGTTACAAAAGTGTTTATATTGATTTATAATTATTTCTTCAAGTGATACATCTTTATTATATTGATTTTACTATATTGGAACTATATAAATTGTTGAAGAAATTGGTGGAAAGGTAGGCTAGAATGGAGTTTTGATTGTGTTTTAAGGGATTAAAATGGATTATTAAACATATATGCATGCTGTTAAAAATTTAATTCGGATGAACAGTAATCACAAAAATGTTTTGACATACTATAAAGTTAAAAATGCGTTAGTACACTTAAATATCTTTCCGTGGATATAAAGAACGTAAAAATCTGACTCATAACGAATAAGATACGAGTTTTTTAAATATATTTATTATCGATAACTATTTTTCAGAAAAATATATTGTTGCTGAATGGATTTTCAAGTTAGTAAAACCGAACTTTAAAAGATAAACCGAGTCTCCGAGACCTCAAAATATACTAGCATACTTAAATACCTTCGCGGGGATAGGCAGAACTTTACAAACCGAGCTATAACGAAGAAGTTATGACTTAACGAATTTATCGACGAGAAATATATTTTGACAGCTTTTTCTAATAGGGAATAGTACCCAGTTTTTATTATTAGAAATGGAATTTTGACACTTTAAGTGCGGTTTTAGACAAAATGACTTAAACGAAAGTTGTAGTGTTTTGGTTTCCTATTTTAGTCAAGTCGTTAACTTTCCAAGATATACATTTTACAACCAAACATACAAACAAACATGTACGGGTGATATAACATTTATAAATTGCATAACATGACATCATTTCATGACCTAGATCATATTATTCATATTAGGTTGCGGGTAGTTTCTGAGCCTCGATTTTCGTGCATACTTTCTTGTAACGCATTACTCATTGCTGAGGTGAGTATTCACGAACCCCCTTTTTCTAACTATTTTAATCGCTTTGGGGTGGATGCATGATCTATACTTAAAAATCTAATTGTTACACTTAAATGAACTTAAATTACTTTTGTTCCACTAGTTATGCTCGTAAGTAAATCATACTTGAACTAAATTGATTGCTATTTTATGTACACTATTATTTGAACCCTTTGACTTGATATTTGAACCTTTGACTATTTTACACTTGTTATACTTGATTTTGAACCCTTTGACTATTTCAAACTCTTTTGACTTGTCTTGACCTTATAACTTGTTTTGAACTCTTGAACTTGACTTGAACTTTTTGAACTCGACTTAAACTTTTGAGCTTAATGTACCGTACGTACCATGACCTAAAGTCTCCCTTGTTCGGAGCATTCTTGACCTAAAGTCTCCCCTGTCTACGGAGCAGCAATATAAAATCTCCCCTGTCTACGGAGTAGTTTTGACTTAATAATATATAATAGTTTGTGAATGATGTACTGTTCGTACATCTGCAATTGTTAGTCTCCGACTGGTTTGCCTTCGCACTCCAGTTTATACGTACCGTTCGTACGGCTTCCTTGTGTGGAGCAGTAGGTAGTATGGATAGCGCTATTAGAGGTCGGCCAACCTCTCGTTCCCCTGTCTACAGAATGCATATTATTTATTTTAGGAGCTTTGCCACAAACTTTATTATATACTATGTACCCTTATTGTAAACTATATTGACCACGTGTACTTGACTTCCAGATATACGACTTTTTATGCAATGGGTTGTGAACACACAGGTTACAAGTCTTGTATGGGCGGGACTTGCAACTGNTACGGCTTCCTTGTGTGGAGCAGTAGGTAGTATGGATAGCGCTATTAGAGGTCGGCCAACCTCTCGTTCCCCTGTCTACAGAATGCATATTATTTATTTTAGGAGCTTTGCCACAAACTTTATTATATACTATGTACCCTTATTGTAAACTATATTGACCACGTGTACTTGACTTCCAGATATACGACTTTTTATGCAATGGGTTGTGAACACACAGGTTACAAGTCTTGTATGGGCGGGACTTGCAACTGAGTGTATTGACAACGCCTTTGCATTGTGGACTATTCACAAAGACCAAAAACTTAGACTCTCTCTTAAAGGTTTTCATATTATATAAAACGTGTGTACTCACCAACTATTTTCATAGTTGACCCGTTTTCTCTCATGCATTTCAGGTGATCGTCAGTAAGTTTTTCTTCATGGTCTATGCATAATGAAGTTTTCACATGTCACTACTGATCATTATGTATTACAAAGCTATCTTTTTGGAACTAAACTTTGTATCTTAAATTACCAATTTCGGCTATAACAATGTTGTAATGATATACTTTTCCTTTAATGTAAATTATGGTATTGTTCTATATCTCCTTTGTGATGATTATTGATTATGTTGCACCACGTGTTTGGCGGGGTGTGACATTCGTCACCATCGCTAACTAAACGCCCTTTCCAGTGAAAATAAAGAGCCCTAGTAAACTCTTCAAACACATGTCACCAAAAGAAAAAGAAACTAGGGATCCTTCTGTTCACTCGAAATCACTCCACTTCGTAAATACCATTACCACAATACCTATTCCTAAGCCTGACAGGGACCAACAATCAACTGAGAATGGGGACGGTGAAGTAGAGGATCATGTTCCCAAAATGAACCACGAGGTACCTAACAACTCTTCAGACCCACCAGAGGACTCTGTCACAAGAGGGTCGAGTGATGGGGAGGGTTTGGACGAAGAATCCGAAGAGCCTCAGGAACTACTAGGATTGCTGGATAGCTCCCTTATGGAGGAACTTGAGAAGGACACGGGAAAGCTATCCATCAGGTTTAGAGAAAGGATAGAGGATGGCGCTTCCAATGTCTTGAAGATATCCTGCACTACTAAGAAAAAGCTTATAAAAGATGCCTACATAGACCCCAACTCCCCAATGAATGCAATATCCCTTTCTCTATATAACGAAGCCTTCACCGAACAGGTTACGTGTAAAGGGTTTAATTTCGTTGGGATAATCAGAAGGGTACCAATTGTGATAGGCAAGTTCATCTATAACATCAGCCTAACCGTGATTAATGACATGGACTCAATCATTAGCCCAACATTAACTAACCTTGTCCTAGGAAAACCCTTCATAAGAGAAACGGGAGTAATGTTTGATGAGAATGATAGTAGCGCATTATTCACCGATGGTGTCAGGAAAGTGATTTTTCGGGATGGTAATGAGGAAGTGTATGAATACCAACCATCATCAATTTGTAACACAAGGGAGTTACAAGGTAGAAGGCCGGGTATGATAAAGCGATGTGATCCGAATAATCTCAAAATACCTTGTATGATTGGTCGCAAGCATTTTTATAATGTTTACATTAACAAATGTTTACCCAAGAACGTGATGTCCTTGTTTCATTATAACAACATTTGCAGGTGGGGAATGATTTATAAGGGAGAGAATGTTGTTGGCATAGACGAAGATGTGCAGGTGATTGTTGGCAACATGACATTCACAATGAGCTTTACAATCGTTGATAATATTGAGAAGTACATCGATCCTAGGTTATCACAAGTTGTTTTTGGGGCACCTTTTTGCGAAATCAAAAACTTAGTTGTGGACGAGAGCAACGGAATCGTGACTTCACCGATGGGATTAGGAAAGTCTCGTACCAAACTCCATACAAGATAAGAGATTTCAAGGAAATCGATTGTGAAGGGCTTGATAAGCTAGGTTCCCAACTTCTGTTATATGATGATGATGTCAGAAGAGGATGCAAAAACACTTTTGATTTGTCATGTGGATTCTTTAAGGGTGTTAGTGAGCTTAGTTCTAAATATCAGGAGGATCTTTTTGATCTCGAGGACCCAAAATACCTTCACTATGTATGTGATACCGATAGAGGTTCAGAAGATGACCTAGAGAACGTGACCAACGATGGAGTCACGTAATAGTGCGTGACTTTGAGTCTAGCTACAACACTCGTTAATAAAGAAAAGCGCTTCTTGGGAGGCAACCCAAGCTTTATTTGTTTATTTGTTTGGTTGCTTGTTTTTATTTGCATCTGTATGTATGTTTTATTTATATTGTTTATAATTCATATTTCAAATTAAATTGTGAAAATGCTTTATTTTGTTTTTAACTTTGTCTTAACTACATATAATGGTATTTTGCAAACGATAAGTGTAAGAGAAATCCAAATTTGTTTATAAGAACAAAATTGAACATGAATCATAACAATATTAAATTAGCATACATATTAGTATTTGTTTGAGTCAAATGCTTGTATCGAGTCATAATGAATATTTTGCAGGACTTCCAGGATTAAGGTATAGGTTTTTCAAGAAATTTTCCGGAAACTAAACATAAGATTTCTGTCAGAACGCTCTGACGGCGTCAGGCCTTATAACTTGACGGCGTCAGGTGTAAAATTCTGGAATTTTTTTTTTGCATGTTTTGTTTTTCTGCCAGAACCATAATGTTTTATCAAATCTTTAACTTATAAACTCCAGGAATCTGCAAATATTCGTTCCACAAGCATTATATCTTTATTTGTTATCTAGGATTTTAGTTTATGTAGATTTTACCGCCGATGTTATGCAAGGTTTCTTGTTTGTTTTCTCAGGTTTAACAGGTTATATTGGACAATAAGATGATTTATATTTTGGAAGGCAAGCTTTGTACGTTCATTTTCTTGGAGGAAGATCTAACCATGTTACCACATTATCCACACCGAACGAATCAGGGGAGTATTTGTTTCATTCTTTTACCTTCTTTACTTTTACATCTTTTATTTGAACATTGAGGACAATGTTCAGCTTANATGATGATACCTTAGAGAATGTAATTACACTTGATTTTTGTTTGTCTAATGGTAGGTGTGTAATAAAACTAAGAGAAATACTTGTTAGGGCAATTTTAGCACCAAATTTAAAATTTTTTGCAACATATAGGAGTGAAACTTTAGTCTTAATAAGCGTCTCATGGATAGGAGTTATATGAATAGCACAAATACCGTACCATTCAAAATTTATGAATAAGGTGGTGACCATCCGAGTATTAGATTAATTGACTAACGCGCTAGCGATCTAGTGTATGACTTGGTGACCATCCGTTAAGCAAATAACGCGCCAGCGATCTAAGAAGTGCACTAGTGACCATCCGTTAGTTGAAGCGTCAAAGACTCGCGCCAGCGATCTACTAAGTTTATGAAGGAGATGTTTGCCTTTAGATCTTTAGGAAAAGCCTTAGTGCTTGTGAGTGTACCAATAGTATTTAGATTATAGAACTTGCGTTAGTGATTCATCCCGAGACCGCTAGTGAGACTACATTCGTGTAGGTAGGATTCACTACATCATAAGAGGCATTAGGATAACCCTTATTTTACACCTGTATTATAATTACATTGACTTCACAAGTCAAGTAATTTTCCCACACCTTAGCGATGTACTCATTTTTAGTACACGATACCCCTAGTACACCCCTCAGAGCCTATCTTTTTAGTTTCTAACTTTAAGCATTTTACTTAAAGGAAGAATTTGTTTACAATCCACCCCCAAATGTACACCCAAATCGCCTTAGCCTACCTTGTATGCACTCATCTTTAGTGCATTATTGTGACAACATTTGTTTAAACCCTTAGTTAATTATCTAATTGATTACATGGTTGCTAAGTCGAGTCATATCATGTATATATTGATTTGGAACGATTGGCACTCATGGGTAAAGTACTAGTGTAATGGAGTAATGGGGAAGAATATCAATTATTACCCTATATGTGCGTAAATGTTTTAAAGTACTCCAAGTGTCTTGATTATCTTAATTCGAGTCATTAGAATAGTTATTTGTAAAGTATGTAAAAGTTCAAGTGTAAGGGGAGAAGCAAGGCCCCTACGATGTATTATTTTGGATGGTAGGGCAAGAGTGTATGCAAAAAAAAAAAANATGACAGGTAGTGAGAGATATTTTCCATTTCCATTTAGTTATATAGGTTTATAACAGCCGAGAGATGTGAGTATCCAAACACTATTTGTGAGGTGCTAGTGTATAATCTCCGTCCTTAATTTGATTGAACTGGAACGATCATTTGTTGTAATTACTTTTATATTAGTGTTAAATGACCCCTAGCTTGTATTTCAGTTAGAATAAAAGCGCATTTGCTTGAGGACAAAAAAATCTCAAATGTAAGGGTGTTTGATGAGGCGAAAAGTGTTACGCTTTTAGGGGGTCATTTAAGCCCTAAGTCATAATAATTTGGTCAAATATTGCCTCAAATCGTTTCTTTTGTCATTTTAGGTACTTTGGAGAAGAAATCTGGAAAAGGAAGCATTTTGGACGTTTTTGGAGCATAAAAGTGAAGAAAACGTCAAAGTCTCAAATTATGCTGAAAACAGAACCTGACGGCGTCACACATTACAAGGTGACGGCGTCACTCTTTGATGAAGAGGTGGATATGAAGTTTGCACTTGATGGGCCAGAAAGATTTTTGGGCATTTACACGTGACGGCGTCACGTGTTATTTCATCAAGGTGATCACGTTTCAAAGTAAAGAGAGACGGCCCAGAACACCTTAAAACCAGACGGCGTCAAGAGTGGATCTAGGTCATCATGAAACCCTAATCGCGGTGAGATGACGGCGTCACATGCTAAAGGGTGATGCCGTCAAGTTGTAAAATCTATGTATACTTTTCTATTTTCATGCACTTGAGGGAGGAACTCTTGGTGTAACTTTAGGGATAAACCCTAGGTCGAATTTCACATACTTTTCAAGGGTTTTTCACCCTTGTTTCATCCATGCTTAATTAAAGACAAGTCTTCCTTCAAATCAATCAATATGTCTATGTGTTGTTTGATTATATCTTATGCTTGTCTTTACATTAACATGCTAGGCTAGGTTATCTTTGTGTTTGCTTAGATGTAATGAAACCTAGCTATTGATTATTGATTGATTGTGTGTTACTAATTGTTGTTGGATGAATGATATCGATGTTAGGCATAAGAAAACTGGCTAACTTATAATTGGTAACTTGCTTGACGTCTTAAGAAACATGAATCGGATGTGTACTACGATTAATTGGTTGTGTTTAATGCATAAGTGACCACTAAGGAAGCCATGGTTTGGATACTTAACGTGTCGCCATAGGAAGAGGTAGAAGCTTAAAGAGTTGGGGAAGGACGTACACAGCCCCACGACTAGTATTAAGGAATACAACCCGTCATCCACGCAATTATAACAAACTAATCAATCAATGAAAGATAGCTAGGGAGTAGTGAAACCTAAGTAAACACATTTTTCTCCATATAAGTTTTCCTCAGATTTACTTTCTTGTTATTTTATTTTTATTGCATTTGTAGTTATTTAGGTTAGTTGACTAGCAACTAATTCCGCCCACTCCTTTAAAAACCGAGATTTTTACTGCTTTCATAAAATATAAAAATACAAAAAGAATCATCCTTCACCCTTAGACCTAATTAGAGTAGTTTTCAATCCTAACGAACATTATTCCCCAAGTAGAACGATCAATCCTCCGGTACTTGCCACTACATTATACTACATCGGTCAGGTACACTGCCTGGTGGGGATTGCAAGCTTCCCAAGATCCCTTGAGAGGTAAAACCTTTTGCGTAGACACAATCCGCACGCATCATATTGATTCCTAGTTTTTGAGTTGATTTCCCGAGTTTTCTTACCTAAAACAGTTTTGTAATAATAGCCAGAGTAGATTTAGGTTAAGACCATTTTCATTTGTAGTTTGTGCCTTATATTGGATAACAATAGTCTATAATAGCTGGGTAATATCTGGTCCCTTAATGCTTTTAATCAAGTATTCATTTTTAACCCATTTCCACCCAATAAGCAAGCTGTCTCAACATCCTTTGCACCAGATAGATTTGTAGGGATCAAATGATTTTCAAAATTCATAAAAAGTAGTTTTTCTTAATATCTGCTAGCTTATCTTAGTTTCCACCACTTTTTAGCCTTAAGCTTAGTCTGGCAAGAGTTTATATTTCAACTCAAAAGTGCCTAGTTAAATGTTTCCTTATTTGATTAATTTCAAAACTATGGTTGTCCTCTAATGGAATGTTATGGTATTTGTTTTACAAACATTAGCCACACACCTTTTTTTTCCTTTTATGCTGAGGTTGAATGATATGAAAGCCGACATAAAAATAGAATTAACATAATTAAAATCACGATTTATATTGTGGTAATTGAACATAGTTTCTCGCAACATCGAACTAATATAAAAAAGTTATTAGAGACAAACTATTTTATTCTATACATCTGTCTATGTATTAAGACATTAGTTGTTAATGTTTATTTGTTGATGGTTTGTGCGTGTATCTTGACTTAAACAAACTTCCCATCCTTACTCAGAATCCTCCACGATAAACCTAAACACATAAGATAAATAGGAACTTATTAGTATGCGAGTTAAAGTAAGCCGGTTTGTGATTGTAGATTGTGATCAACATGGACTCACTTTCTTTTTTCCTTCCGTTTAGTTGTTCCACATACAGCATCATTTGGCACCTTGTCTGCATTAGTTATTTCTATTTCTACATCGTAATATTCTAGATCATCCCTGAAGGCAGTAAAACCATATATTACATGTGTAGGATGTTGGGTAAAGTAACATTCATATGTGTTTTGTTTATTGGTCGTGAAGGTTATTGATAACCAACCTTTTTTTTTCTTAATCTCTGCAGACTTGGAAGGTGTGGCAATTGACGGGTCCTGATATGATGCATCTAAGGAAGCGTTTGAGGTCACAGTTTGGCTGATAAAGGGGCTTGAACACTCACCTTCCATGGCTAACTCATCTGCGTTCATAGTCCAACATGTGAAGCTTTCAACTCTGCTTATTGATTGGTCAGGATCTGATGCCTTTAATGAAGTGTTTGAGGTGACAGATCGACTGTCAAATGGGCTGGAACACTCACCTTCCACGGACAACTCATTTCGGTCTATAGCACAACATATGAAGCTTTCAAATATGCCATGAGCATAGCAGGTGTGAGTCTTGATCTCAAAGACGTGTGTTGCGCCTATGATGTTGGCTAGGGGTGGCGGCAAGGTCCAGCACTCATCTAAAGTCTATAAAGGGAGGTTAGTAAAAGGGTATTACGTGAAACAACAAATATGTTTCATACTCACATCGTGTTCCAATTGCATGAGCGATGATGCCGAGAACTTTACCAACTGAATTGCTGATTTATCGAAAAGCACAAACATAGCTTTATCAGTGCTGTCAAACACATCCAACTCAAGCCTATACCTGGCATATAGATGTTTTACAGGTACGTTAGCGATTATATTTTGTTGCATTCCAAATAACATTACATAAGTATAAACTATAACATCACCTCATATCAGGACATGCAAATGGCTTCTCACATCCATCGCACCAAAAACCTCCTCCCATCCGTGTTGCACCTTTCTGGCATTGTTTCCCGCCACATGATGGGAATCGCCACCCCTTTTCAGTCCTGATATTGCCGATTGTTGCTTCTAAATGGAAGGTTGCAAACTGTAGATGGGGGAAGCCTTTAACAAACGTGCAATGGGATGGTAGTATAGCTATGGGAGGATGAGAAAATTACTTACATCATTTGTTCGTTTGCGTGACCACATCAAAAGGGTTTTGAGTGTTCCATCTTTAACCACACAATCCTTAATACATATTCCAGCGTTTATCTGCCCAACACCACTAACAGACAGATAAATGGTAAGTAAAAATATATGACGGTATTCGCCTTTGAAACCATGTCAAATCATGCACAATTTTCATTTTTCAAATAATGTAGCCCAAATGTGTGTAAATGCTTACCCGGAGGATGAATTTAACTCATTGATTGCAGGTATGTTAACATCGTCAATAATCATGGTGGATGAACTTTTGGATAAATACAACTTATTTGGGACGGGATGTACAAATTCAGATTCACATGTTCGACATCATTTATACAGATAAGTTTGAAAGTAACAGAAAAAAACTTACTCTTGTAATGTCCTGCACTTGTAGAGGTTATAACAATAGGACACATTACTACGTGTTTCATTTTCTTGTCAATAAGCAAATCACCTAACCCTCCCCATAACATTACACGTATTGCCTGTCCCTATTGCATATACATACACCTTTTAAGTTGATAAAAGCATCTTGTCAATTTATACACTGTTTATTTTCATCAAAAGCATAATAATTGTGCTAACCTATGATTTGATAGGTAGAAATCAAGATTTTTGCAACCGGTGTTGGCGTGGTTCACCATGGCAATGTTGGTCACATATACGGCGGCTACATCTGGAAGGTAACAGTTCGAGTCTAAATCTATCTGACCATTTATCGGGAAAAATCATTAATTATATAAAACCAATGCAAACTTACCAATAAGATACTTGTTCCTTGTAGGTTCTATGTTATCAATATCTACTAACTGCAAAGGATACCTAACGTGCCCATCAGAAATAACCAAGACTTTCTTAAGCGAGTTTTACCATCGAATTCAAGCATAAAGGTATCGTTTTTTCTAACGCGATGTTCTTCTTTGTTAGCTTGAACGACAAATCTTCTATTGAGAATATACCGCCTTTCTTTAATCCTTGAAAATTGTGTGCTACAGTTGCCTTGGCAGTGCAATGGATTACATTACCCTGCAATAATATTGTGTGCAATTCAGAAAAAAGTGGAGCAAACAACAAACAACATATTTAAACCTTACCTTTGGATCAGATAAAACAAAATCGGTATTCAATAGACGCCCAGTTGTAGCTTTCGCATCCCACATCATGCACAGCATAACAATAATGCTTCCGTTTGAATCAACATTCAACTCATCAAGGAACATCTGGGACGTTGCACTTCCATATTTCTCAGCCGTTCAATGGAATTACCAAAATGTATGTATGACCAGATAAAGTTATGCAGATATAATTTATACACACCTGGGGTTCATAACAGCATTAAAGCTCATATAATGAGCGTTTAATGTTTCCATTCATGGCTCTTTTGGTTAGCTCAGCCATTTTGTATTCTGTAACCACTATAAACTTATTAGTGTATTTATAGTGTATTTATACAACTTATTTACTGAATTGTAAATTTATTTGCTTAAATATTAATTCGGTATATACTTTTGCAAATTATTTTGAAGCTTAAGCATGTTGCACCGTACAACTTTTTGTGCGCATTTACTCTTGCACATTAAATATACCAAAAGTGAATCTTTATATATTATATATGAATTGTTTTTAGAGTTAACTATATTTTTGTCCTTGTGGTTTGGCGCGTATTTCATCTTTGGTCAATTTTTTCAAAAAGTTTTGGTTTTGGTCTATAACCGACAGTTTCGTTTCACTTCCAGTCCATTTTGATAACAAAGTTAGTTCAGTTAGTTAAGTCTAATCGTAAAGTGGCAACATCAGTCCTTCATACTAACGGTAGTTTACAAAGTTAGTCCTTTATACCATAGAGCGCTTGCAACTTTGCCACATTATTCCTTTATACCAATGTAGTTAACTCTAGTTTTTATGATTAATGATCATTTACATACCAAACTTTTTTTACATGCTAAGGGATCAATCTCAACCCTCAATTTTTATTTGATATAATGGATGTGATTAATCCCAACAATTTAAAAAACCCACCTTCATCTTTTTTTTCAAATATTAATATCTTTCAAACCGTTAATCGCTAAGCGAAAAAAATTTACCATTATGACGAGCATTTAATTATCTTTTATAGATAGGCACTTTGATATGCTTTCGACAAAATTATTTTTTTCGTTCTTTTTACGTTTTTTTATTTTTTTTTATTTTTTTTTTATTTTTTTGGTTACTGAAATTTGCATGAAAAATTCACATATGTGATTAAACACTAATTTGAATATTAAAATAATATCACATGTGATATTAGTGCTAAATCACATATGATACATATGATATGTAATATCATATGTGATTAAACACTAATATCACATATGATATTACATATCATATGTGATTTGTTCATGTAAATTTCAGTAATGAAAAAAAAAGAAAAAAACGAAAAAAATGAGAAAAAAAGGTGAAAAAAACGATTTTTTTTTGTCGAAAGAATATCAAGGTGCCCGTCTATAGAAAAAAAATTAAATACTCTTCGCGATTGTGTAATTATTTTTGCTTAACGATTAACGATTTAAGAGTTATTTAAATTTTAAAAATATGTGAAATATTAAAATATTTTTAATCTCAACCATTGAATTCTTTTTAGATGAAAGGTGGGGATAAGTCCCTTGGTATGTAAGAAAAGTTTAGCATGTAAAATAACTCTCTTCATAATTTATAATACGAATACTGGGTAATAATTGATGAGTCTACTGGTATTATATGCCAATATGTTTGTGATATATTGTTAGTGGTAAAAAGAAAGAAGGAAAAACTTAAAATGAATGCAGAAAAAGATGGGCTAAAAGAATGAATGTCCATACAGAAATAGACAAATAGTTGATGACAAGTGAGGTTATCTTGGTTCTTTGGTAAAATCAAAAGTCTAAAGACTTTATTTCCGCTTAGTAGCTCCTCATAAAAAAAATCAAAATCAAATGGTATCACGTACAATTACATGGATTCTCCAGTGACTGCTCAAATCAACACATCAAAAACTTTCAAAAAGAAAAAGAAAAAAAAGGTTTAACATACACACAACTTTTTATTATGTCTCAAATAATCTAACTGATCTCAATCAGCAAAACCAATATCAACCACCACAATAACAACTACTAATCAAGTGTAGATCATGCACCTAATTAGTGAATGTGATATTACAAACCAACAATTGAATCAAAGAACTCAAATTGATTAATCAGAAATATCAGAGTTTACAAAGAGGTCCCAACAAGTTTCGAAGTACAATAATAGTAAAATATAAAAGTTTAAAAGTTTTATCGAATGATAATAATGCATTGTCTTCAAAGTATCCGTGCGCCTTCACATGCCAGCTAATTCTTTTCGAACCTGAGATAAACATGCTAAAAGTGTCAACACAAAGGTTGAGTGAGTTAATAGGTTTGTAAGTAAAACAATTGATTACAAGATTTCGGTGTTTAATATGGCGTGGGTTATGTTGTTATACACTCAAAATGTTAAATGTCTGAACATAATATTTCAATTTTTGATGATAAGCATTATTTTGGGAAATTTCATTAGAAAAGGGATGTCGTCCCAACAAAGGAAGAAATTCTTTAAGGACGTTAAGCATTATTATTGGGACGACCCCTATTTGTTTAGAGTTTGTGTCGACCAAATTATACGGCGGTGTGTTCATGGCAAGGAAGCCAATGACATACTTATGGCATGCCACAGTAGACCCACGGGGGGACATCATGGTGCCAACTACACCGCTAACAAAGTTTTTGATTCCGGCTTCGATTGGCCGATGATATACCAGGATGCGCAAGACTTGGTGAAGTCTTGTGATTCTTGCCAGCGTCAAGGAAAAATCTCTCAAAAAGATGAAATGCCACAAAATTCCATTCAAGTATGTGAGATCTTTGACGTCTGGGGTATAAATTTTATGGGTCCATTCCCGTCTTTGAGAGGGAATAAGTATATACTCGTGGCCGTCGATTACTTGTCAAAATGGGTGGAAGCGAAGGCGCTCCCTACCAACGACGCTCGAGTTGTGGTTAAGTTTTTGAAGAGTTTATTTGCCCGATTCGGGACACCTCATGCTATTATTAGTGATCGCGGTACTCATTTTTGTAATGACCAATTTGCCAAAGTTATGCTTAAGTATGGAGTTACCCATCACCTTAGTACCGCGTATCATCCGCAAACGAGCGATCAAGTTGAGGTGTCCAATCGTGGACTTAAAAGGATTTTAGAATGGACCGTAGATGGTAATCGCGCCTCATGGGCCGATAAGCTAGATGATGCTTTGTGGGCCTTCCGTACCGCTTACAAATTAATAAACGGCCTTAGATTTTACGTAGGATTACCTTTACCTTTGAAACATTGAGGACAATGTTTACCTTTAGTCTGGGGGGGGGGTGTGAATCTTCGATTTGATTTTTGCCTTGCACTTTCATTTTAGTCGTTTACTCTCGCAGCCCCGTTTTTCCAAAAAAATTGAAAAAATTGAAAAATTTTGAAAAATTTCAAAGAAAAAATGATGAAAATGATGTGAAAAAGTACAAAAAAGTTGAAAAAGATGTGCAAAAATAGAATAAGTGTTTTGACACCTTGTTGACTTTCCAGCTGGCGAGAGTAGGAATAAAATTTTGACTTGATCCGGGCGTGTTGAGCCCTAGCTTGTTCCCTTAACCAATGATGATCACAAAAGCTTTTGCTAGTCTTGTACACAAGGAGCTACTCTTTTGTCGGCTCCCGTACTTGACTTTTAACATGCATGGCTTGAAGAGCTTTCGCTAGTCTCTTACACTAGGAGCTATGAAAGCGAATTCTTTCTAAGAGTTTGCATGTTCCCGTATTTGACTTTAAATATGCGTGGCTTGATTATCGGCTAAGCATCCGCGGATTTCATTATTTGAGATTTTCAAAATGCGGAGAACGAGAAATGATAGAGTTTATTTAGATGTTAGATGCTAAGCGTGGAGTAGTTGGTTCTCTTTAGAGCTCATCGTAGGTAGTTGTGGCTTTTTGCTCCCACCAACTTGTTTCACCCCATATTATGTGTATAAATAATTAAAGATGTTACGTTTTGGCTAAATTTACTTTTTTTTATCTTTTTAAGAGAATCTTTGCATTAAAAATTGGGTACACATCAAGGATACGTCTTAAGTGTAATAAGTTGTAGATTCGAAATCCCGCTTTTGGATTTCTAGTCATGTATGTGGTTTTGTAACTACCCGTAAAGTTCCATGATTATGTCATGTTAAAAAAAAGATTATGAATAAAGTGGATTGATTAGTGCTTATGTTGTAAGACAAGTTGATGGTGCGTGAGGTGCATGTGGATGATCCTAGATTAGACACATGAGGTGCACGTGTAGTACTCCACAACTTATGTCTATGATTATGTATGAGTTCGATTCATTGATGTATATGTATATGAGTTAGTTTGTATCCTAATTCCTTGATGTGGACCTCATTTTTAAGGCAACAATTCTTAAGAGAAGATCGAAAACTACTTAGCGTTTTAACTTAGTATCTTTATCGGAATAAAAATGTATCGAAACGAGAAAGTTAAAGAAATTCATTTCTCACAATAATAAAATAAGTAGATACAAAAATAAGACATGGGAGCGAGGAGTTATTCCACAAGTAACTAACATGAGTAGCGTTAGCATCTAATTTGTAAGTAGGCTGTGATCTCGTTTTTAAGCTTAGTTTGGGGACTTGTGAAAAATCAAGGATGACGAACTTTATCCGTATGGTCACTTCTCCATGAGACGTGTTTCTACTTTTTGACCCTAAAAATTATTGCATAATAATGAAAGTCAACATACCGTCACAAGAATAAAGTGTGAAAAATATAAAAATACAAAAATAAGTAGTGTAAAGTTAGTACGTTAAATAAAATGGATAAACGGGGCGTTTTAAGGAATAAATGATTTTGAAATCTCTTTTGAACGTTCTTGCTACTTTCTAAATTATTTATCCCAAGAGCGTGACGTGATTACATTGCGTGAGAACATGGCAATACCTTAGTCTAGGGGATTTTGGAATGTGTTAATACACATACCTTTTATTGACCAAAACCCGACCAAATAGACCAAAACTAACCCATCAATGCCAAATATTCGTTATTTTGTGTTTTTGAATGTGCAGGTATGGATTTATGATAAATGGACGAAAATTCACGAAAAAATGACAAAACGAGCACGGGAATTGGAAAAGTGTCAAAAGCCGGAGCCGGGAAAGCTGGTGGTCAAAGTCAAAGCTCATAAAGTCCATTGATGTCCTCAAAGTTTTAGAAATGGCAAGATTAACCTTTGAAGATAAAGTTTGGAGAAATTACACATTTGGTCCTCCAAGTTTTCAAAGATGTCAATTATGGTCCTTTTGAAGATTATTTTGGAGATATGACATCAAAGACCCCTCAACAATCAAAGAATGTCACAAATGGTCCTTGGACATAATTTTTGAAAGTTGGCAGCTTTGGTCTAATACGTGGGATTGCGACCACGCAACAGGTTTTACCTCTCAAGGGATCTTGAGAAGCTTGCAATCCCACCAGGCAGTGTACCTGGTCGGTGTAGTATAGTGTAGTGGTAAGTACGGGGGATTGATCATTCTCTCACAGGGAATAGTGTTCGTTAGGGTAGAAAAACTACTATAAAAGGTCTAAGGGTGAAGGAAGATGATTTTTGTATTTTTATGAAAGCAAGTAAAATCTCGGGTTTTTGAGGAGTGGGCGGAATTAGTTGCTAGTCAACTAACCCAAAAACTACAATTGCAATTAAAAATAAAATAACTAAACTATTGTGGTTGTGAAAACTTATATGGAGACAAATGTGTTTACTTAGATTTCCTTACTCCCTAACAATCTTTTACCGGTTAATTGGTGTATGTATTACTTGCGTGGATGACGGGTGTATTCCTTAACAATTCATGGGGTGGCGTACATATCTCCCCAATTCTATGAGCTCTTATCTCCTCCTACAACGATGCGTAAGGCACCTAATCATAGGGATTGTAAACAGTGGCTCATGCGTTAAATACTACCTTAATAACCTAGTACGCATTAGTTAAATGTTTCTTAAGACGTTCAAGCAGGTTACCATATAGGAGTTTAGCCAGTTTTCTTAAACCTAACATTGATGAAACATTCATCCAAGACAAGTAATAACACACCAATCAACCAATAATTAATAGTTAGGTTTTATTAGATC
>LBNU01025368.1:46886-60424 GCA_014162995.1 Artemisia annua
AGCTCGCCGCCATTAGGGTTCTCGGATGGCCTAATCTACTTCTAACGCCGTGACTTGTAAATTAGCTCTGGCCGTCACTCTTTAGCATTACCCCTGACGGGCCTACTTCCTACTAACACCTGACGCCGTCAGGTGTAAACATCTTGTTTTCTTCATAGGGCGTCTAGTGTAATCTGATTTTACTCCTTTGTCAACGTTGGCTGACGGCGTCACCTTGTGACTCTGACGCCGTCAGGAAGGTTTTCCAGCTTCTTTTGAGACTTTGTTGTTTTCTTCACTTTTATGCTCCAAAAGCGTCCAAATTAACATGTTTTCCAGAATTCTTCTGAAGAGTACCTAAAATGACAAAAGGGACGATTTAGGGCAATATTTGATCACATTTACTCGAATTAGGGCTTAAATGACCCCTTAAAATGGGTACACTTTTCGTCTCATCAAATACCCTTTCACTTGGGATTTGCTTGTCCTCAAGCAAATGAGCTTTTATTCCAATCAAAATATGAGTTAGGGGTCATTTAACACAAATATAAAAGTAATTACAACAACTAGTCATTCGAACCTAATCATAATAAGCACGGAAATCATACACTAGCACCTCACAAATAGTGTTTGTATAATCTCATCTCTCAAGTGTCATAGAATTATATCTCATAAATGAAAACGGAAAATATCTCTCACTACCTGTCATAGCAAATAGATTACCATAGGCTTGGGAGAGGATCAATTACTCCTCCACTAGGCGTAAGCACCTAAGATAAACTATCAAAGAGGGCTTTCCAAAGGGTTGTAACGTAAGGTGTAGGGATATGATAAACACGGTTTGGTTGGAATAAAGGGTATTTTACTGGTGGCAAGTTAATTATCATGATTAAATACATGCACTATACAATGTTGCTAAGCCAAGACTCGACTCAATCTTAAGCTAAAAACAAAATAACAAAAACATAAACAAACATAAAAGAAACGGGATGGTAGTCCGTATGTTTTTTCTACTTTTCTTTTTCTCATTTTTTTGTATTTTTCTTGATTTTTTTTTTATTTTTTTTTATTTTTTTTTTTTTTTTTTTGCATACATTCTTGCCCTACCATCCAAAATAATACATCATAGGGGCCTCGGTTCTCCCCTTACACTTGAACTTTTACATAACTTTACAATTAACTATTCTAATGACTCGAATTAAGATAATTGAAAAACTTGGAGTACTTTTAAAATATTTAGCACATATGGGGGTAATAATGTTGTTCTTCCATTACTCCATTACACTAGTACTTTACCCATGAGTCCCAATCGCCCCAAAACAATATGTACAAGGATATGACTCGACTTAGCAACCATGTAATCGATTAGATAATTAACAAGGGGTTTAACAAATGTTGTCACAATAATTTCCTATCCATGAGACGCTTATTAAGACCAAGGTTTCGCTTCTAAATGTTGTAAAAAATTTTAAATTGGCGCTAAAATTGCCCTAACAAATATTTCTCTCGGTTTTATTACAAATTTACTATCAAACAAACAAAAATCAAGTGCAATTGTATTCTCTAAGGTGTCTTCATTTACCCCCTTACACTTAAACCGAACATTGTCCCCAATGTTCAAATAGAAGATGTAAAAGTAAATAAAATGAAAGAATGAAATCAAATATTCCCCTGATTCATTTGATGTGGAAAGTGAGGTAACATGGTTAGATCTTCTTCCAAGAAAGATGAACGCTCAAAGCTTCCCTTCCAAAATATAAATCATCTTCTTGTCCAAAATAACCTGTTAACCTGAAAAAAAGATAAAGGCCAACCTCGCATAAAATCGGCGGTATAATCTATAATAGGATATAATGCTTGTGGAATGAATATTTTTGCAGAATTCCTGGAGATTATAAGTTAGAGAATTAACAAAAACTTTTTATTTCCGGAAGAAAAACAAAACTTTCAAAAATTGCAGAAAATTATTGCCTGACGCCGTCAGGTTGTAATGCCTGACGCCGTCAGAAATGATCTGACAGAATTCTCATGTTAAGTTTCCGGAAAAATTCTGGAAAAACTAGAGCTTACTTCCTGGAATTCCTGCAAAAATTCATTATGACTCGATACAAGCATTTGACTCAAACAAATACTAATATGTATGTTAATTTACATTGTTATGATTCATGTTCATTCGTTCTTATAAACCGATTTAGATTTCCCTTACACTTAGCTTTTGCAAAATACCTTTATATGTAGTTAAGACGAAGTTAAAAACAAAATAAAGCATTTTCACAAGTTAGTTTGAATCATGAATCAATAACAAGAAATATCATACATACGGAAACAAATAAAATCAAATAAACAAACAAATAAAACACACAAAGCTTGGGTTGCCTCCCAAGAAGCGCTTTTCTTTATTAACGAGTCTTGTAGCTAGACTCAAAGTCACCGTACATTACGTGACTTCATCGTTGAAAGTTATGTCTTCCTCATTGATCATTTCGTTACCACTCTCTTGATAATGTTTAACTCGTTGTATATTCACAGTGAATTCCCTACCCTCGTCATCAACCAACACAACGGCCCCGGTTTTAGAGGAGCTCCTCACAGTAAAAGGTCCATACCATCTAGATTTAAGTTTTCCAGGAAATAGCCTTAAGCGAGAATTATATAGTAAGACTTTGTCTCCTTCTGAGAATTCCTTGGGTTTCTTAATCCGTTGGTCATGCCATCTTTTAGCCCTTTCTTTGTATGTAATGGAAGACTCATAGGCCTCTAATCTCAATTCATCGAGTTCTTGTAGTTGTAGGAATCTATTTGTCCCTGCAACCGTATAATCCATATTGCAAGCCTTAAGTGCCCAATATGCCTTGTGTTCCAGTTCTACTGGAAGGTGACATGCCTTGCCATATACCATACGGAACGGGGTTGTCCCGATTGGTGTCTTATAGGCAGTTCGGAATGCCCACAAAGCTTCATCGAGCTTAAAAGACCAATCCTTTCTATTTTGGTTGACCGTTTTCTCTAATATCCTTTTTATAGCTCTATTAGTATTTTCGACCTGACCGTTGGTTTGAGGATGATAAGCGGTGGAGAATCGGTGAGAGACTCCATATCTTTTCATGACCTTTTCCATTTGCGAGTTACAAAAGTGGGTTCCTCTGTCACTAATAAGAGCCTTCGGAATTCCGAACCTAGCGAACAACTTTTTTAAGAAATGAATAACTACCCTAGCATCGCTAGTCTTAAGGGCTTGTGCTTCCACCCATTTTGAGACATAATCAATGGCCACTAAGATATATTCATTCCCTCCTGAAGATGGAAAGGGTCCCATGAAATCGATACCCCAAACGTCGAAAACCTCGCACACTTGTATATAATTCTGAGGGGCCTCGTCTCTCCGAGAGATGTTCCCAGCTCTTTGACATGCGTCACACGCTTCTATCATAACCCTCACATCACGAAATACTGTAGGCCAATAGAATCCCGCGTCGAAGACCTTTCGCGCAGTAGTGCTTATTCCGTGATGTCCTCCAGACGGACCTGCATGACATTCTTTCATTATTTTGATAGCCTCATTCTCAGAAACACAGCGCCTGATTACTTGATCCGGGCATCTTCGGAATAAGAAGGGTTCGTCCCAAAAGTAGTACTTTAATTGATTTAAGAACCTCTTCTTTTCATGCTTGCCCGTACGTTCAGGGATAACTCTGCTCGCCAGGTAGTTAGCATAATCCGCATACCAGGGTTCGGAATCATTTACTAACACGAGCTGCTCTTCAGGAAATGTTTCCCGAATCTCGCTTTTGTCGGCCTAAGCAAGACTGGGGTTTTCGAGTCGAGAAAGATGATCGGCCGCAAGATTTTCTGCTCCTTTCTTATCACGAATCTCCACATCGAACTCTTGCAACAGTAAGATCCAGCGAATTAATCGCAGTTTAGCATCCTGTTTGGTGAAAAGGTATCGAAGAGCTGAATGATCCGTAAAGACAACCGTTTTAGAGAGAACAAGATATTGGCGAAACTTATCAAAAGCGAACACCACGGCCAATAGTTCCTTCTCAGTGGTGGTGTAGTTTTCTTTAGTAGGATTCATAGTCTTACTAGCGTAGTATATTGGCTGGAAGTGCCTGTTAAGCCTTTGGCCTAGCACTGCTCCAACAACATAATCGCTAGCGTCGTACATGATTTCGAAGGGCAGCTTCAAATCAGGGGTAACCATAATTGGAGCTTGCGTGAGATCCTGTTTTCATCAATCGAACGCGTCCTTGCACTCTTGAGAGAAGTCGAATGGGGCATCCTTCACAAGCAACTGAGTCATTGGTCTAGCTATCCTTGAGAAATCTTTGATGAATCTCCTATAGAAGCCGCATGACCTAAGAAGCTACGGATTGCCTTGACGGTGTTTGGATAGGGAAGTTTGGATATAGCTTAGATTTTTGCCAGGTCTACCTCAATTCCATTTCATGAAATTTTGTGCCCTAGCACGATCCCTTCTTTTACCATAAAATGGCATTTCTCCCAGTTTAGTACCAAGTTAGTCTCTTCACAACGTTTGAGCATTTTCTCAAGGTTAGCCAGACAGCGATCAAAAGAGTCCCCAAAGACTGAGAAATCATCCATGAAGACCTCCATGCTATCTTCCATTAATTCATGAAAGATTGCTGTCATGCAGCGCTGTAAAGTGGCGGGGGCGTTACACAGTCCAAAGGGCATTCTCTTGTAGGCGAAGGTGCCATAAGGGCATGTAAACGTTGTCTTCTCTTGGTCCTCAATGGCGATAGGGATTTGGAAATACCCTGAGAACCCATCTAGGAAGCAGTAGTACTCATGTCCTGCTAACCTTTCCAACATTTGATCGATGAATGGGAGAGGGAAGTGATCCTTTCGGGTAGCATCATTCAACTTCCTATAATCGATGCACACACGCCATCCGGTTACTGTTCTCTGGGGTACTAGCTCATCCTTATCGTTCTTCACCACCGTCATTCCTCCCTTTTTCGGTACAACCTGCACAGGACTAACCCATGGACTGTCTGATATTGGGTAGATCAGCCCTGCATCGAGGAGCTTAATGAATTCCTTTTTTACAACTTCCTTGATATTGGGGTTTACTCGCCTTTGAGGTTGCACGGTGGGTTTATAATCTTCCTCCATGAGGATTTTATGCGTGCAAAAGGTCGAGTCGATCCCCTTGATGTCGGCTACACTCCATGCTATAACCCCTTTGTATTTTTTTAAAACTTCTAGGAGTTTACCCTTTTGTTCTCTTCTTAGGGAAGAGTTTATGATAACCGGAAGTTGATCCTCTCCTTGGAGGAAAGCGTATTCTAGGTTTCTTGGGAGTTCCTTGAGTTCTAACGTGGGTGGTTCGATGATGGAAGGTTTGAGTTTGTTCTCCGGTTTACGAAGCTCAAGTTGTTCGGTTTATTGCCTGGGATAGAAGGAGACTGCGTTAACATCTATAGTTTTCTCTTTCTCTGAGATAGGTACGAAAGATTCATCTCTCAACCAACCAGCTTCCACCTGCTCATCTATACAATTGTCGATCACATCGGATAGCTCATCGACTTCACCAATAAAGTATAGCCGGTTAGCTGCTTCGAGAGAAAGATTCATTGTGTCCTTGATGTCAAAGGTTAGGCTGTCGTCCCCTACTCGTAGGGTTAGTTTGCCGTCAGGAACATCAATAACAGCTCGAGCAGTTGCGAGGAATGGTCTTCCTAGGATGACAGGCACTAGGTCGTCTTCTTCCATTTCTAGGATGACGAAGTCGACTGGAAATTTGAACTTCCCTACTTTAACAAGTACATTTTCGCATATTCCTAAGGGGTACTTGACCGATCTATCGGCTAGTTGGATGTTCATACTGGTTGGTTTCAATCCTGAATACCCTAATTTGAGGAACATGGAATGCGGCATGAGATTAATACTTGTCCCTAAGTCGGCTAAAGCATTCTTGATCGATAGAGATCCTACGGAACAGGGCAAGGTGAAACTACCTGGATCGTCCACTTTCTTGGGTAGTCCTCGTTGAGTCACCACAGAACATTCTTCACCTAGGGTCACAAGACCTTCGAGTTTTTTTTTCTGTTTGTAAGCAGCTTCTTGAAGTATGTACTGTATTTGGGCATATGGTAACATGCATCAAGAAGAGGTAGGGTGACAACTGAGTCCTTTAGATATGACAAGAATCTCTTATTATCATTTTCAGCCTTTTGATTATTGAGGCGGGATGGATATGGGACTTTAACGGGTTGTTTAGTTGGAGTAGGTGAAGAGGAAGTCACCGGAGGGTGTTGTTCAGGGGTCTCATTGTTTACATCACCCTACTCTTCATGAGGTGTGTCGGGTTCCGTGAAATTAGTTTGTGGGGTTGGGTAAGGTGGATCCTTAGTAGTTGTTCCAGCACGAGTGCTAATGGCGAGTAAAGGATCTCTTTGATTTGTTGGAGGTTTGCCGAGGCCATCAAGAATGGCGTCGAGTTCTGTGAATTTGGTTCTTGTGTCATTCTGTTGGCTCGTGAATAGGTTGTCGAGGCCTTTTAATCGCAGATCCTTTTCAAGCATGAAATGTCCAAATCATCCTCAAAAGTGCTCCTAACTTTGTAGTCAGGATGTTCTCCCCCTCCCTCGCTTCTTACAAGATTCCCCCAAGGGGTAAAATCATTGTTTTGATAGAAAGTTAAGAGGGAAGGATCATCAAAGATGTCGTGGCTTGACAAACATGCTTGTTCGGTGGTGGTATTCTCCTCGCATTCCTCCACTTCATGCGGGCCGCCACATTGATCACAGATCAGGTATGGGTTTGATAATTGTTTGGTTGGTTTCGACTTATCTAGATAGGACATTTGATCTTTCAACCTACTCAGCCGGCTAACAAAAGGAGGCCTTTCCATGGTCTTGGAAACGCTCATGATCGAATCAGGTTCATCCCAGGTATCGTCTTGATCATTTGCATATTCCTCAATTCTGTCCCATGCTTCCTCGGCACTTAAGTTGGCTATCCTTCCTTTCGATGAGTTATTGATTCCCCTTTGGTCGTTTTTAGAGACACTATCGTAGAAGATTTGGACAAGGAACCAGAGTTCAATGCCATGATGGGGGACTTGTCTAATTAGATCCTTGAATCTAATCCAAGATTCGTAGATATGTTCCGCTGGTTCCACGTGGAAACGGAGGATTCTATCTCTCAACTCTGAAGTTCTTCCTATGGGAAAGAATTTCTCGTAGAATTTTGAGATAAGCTGCTCCCATGTGAAGATGGATTCGGAAGGAAGTTTGTTATACCAATCTTTGGCTTTTTCATAGAGGGTGAAAGGAAAGAATCGTAGCCGGGAGGTATTTCTAGTGGCCCCGTCCGTATGGAGGGTATCCACTATTTTCAGGAAGTCCTTGACGTGTTGGATTGGATCTTCGGCTTTCAATCCTTGAAACTTGCATACATTTTGGACAAGCCAAACGTCAGTTGCATGCAAGGCCTCGTCCGTGTGTTCATTTGGAAAAACAATGGCATTGGAAAAACCACGAGGGGTGGGAGAAGAGTAGTCCTTGAGGGGTTTAAGGACAGGGTTCTCGGGAACCTCCTGATCCTGATTGGATTGAGGACTAGGGGATGCAGAATGAGGATTGGATTCTTCCTCAGAGAGGGCATCGTCGAAGGCAATGGCAATGCCAGGTTGTTCGGGTGATGTAAAGAGTCGTCTTATCCTTCGCATTTCCCTATGAGGTTCTGCGTAGGGTGAGACAAGGTCTCTTAGTGAGCTGCGGCTCCTGGTGATCCTA
The DNA here is from genome assembly GCA_014162995.1 of Artemisia annua. Classification (NCBI taxonomy): domain Eukaryota; kingdom Viridiplantae; phylum Streptophyta; class Magnoliopsida; order Asterales; family Asteraceae; genus Artemisia; species Artemisia annua. The sequence continues at coordinate 54,632 of LBNU01025368.1, forward strand.
AGAGTGGAGGGATCTTCGTTTACCATGATGGCCAAGGAAGATTTGAGCAGTGGGTAGAGCAGAAAAAAGATAGACTAAAGAAATCCTAGAAAAATAAAACAAAAATCTCACTAGAAAGGAATCTAGTGAGTAGACCTAATAAAATAAAAATTCTACCTAAACAATAACTATTCCCCGGCAGCAGCGCCAAAAACTTGATACATGGGATTGCGACCACGCAACAGGTTTTACCTCTCAAGGGATCTTGAGAAGCTTGCAATCCCACCAGGCAGTGTACCTGGTCAGTGTAGTATAGTGTAGTGGTAAGTACGGGGGATTGATCGTTCTCTCACAGGGAATAGTGTTCGTTAGGTTAGAAAAACTACTGTAAAAGGTCTAATGGTGAAGGAAGATTATTTTTGTATTTTTATATTTTTATGAAAGCAAGTAAAATCTCGGGTTTTTGAGGAGTGGGCGGAATTAGTTGCTAGTCAACTAACCCAAAAACTACAATTGCAATTAAAAATAAAATAACTAAACTATTGTGGTTCTGAAAACTTATATGGAGACAAATGTGTTTACTTAGATTTCCTTACTCCCTAACAATCTTTTACCGGTTAATTGGTGTATGTATTACTTGCGTGGATGACGGGTGTATTCCTTAACAATTCATGGGGTGGCGTACATATCTCCCCAATTCTATGAGCTCTTATCTCCTCCTACAACGATGCGTAAAGCACCCAATCATAGGGATTGTAAACAGTGGCTCATGCGTTAAATACTACCTTAATAACCTAGTACGCATTAGTTACATGTTTCTTAAGACGTTCAAGCATGTTACCATATAGGAGTTTAGCCAGTTTTCTTAAGCCTAACATTGATGAAACATTCATCCAAGACAAGTAATAACACACCAATCAACCAATAATTAATAGTTAGGTTTCATTAGATCTAAGCAAACACAAGAAAAATCTAGCCTAGCATGTTAATTGAAAGACAAGCATAAGATGTAATTAACCAACACATAGACATATTGATTAATTTAAGTGAGGACTTATCTTTAATTGAACATGAAGGATTCAAGGGTGAAAAACCCTTGAAAATACAGCCAAATTCGTCTTTAGGGTTTTTCCCAAACTTGCATTAAAAGTTCCACACTAATGAATGAAAAATAGAAAAGTATATATAGATTTTACATTCTGACGGCGTCAGCTTATACGCTCTGACGCCGTCAGCTCGCCGCCATTAGGGTTTTCGGATGGCCTCGATCTACTTCTGACGCCGTCACTTGTAAATTAGCTCTGGGCCGTCACTCTTTTGCATTACACCTGACGGCCTACTTCCTCTAACACCTGACGCTGTCAGGTGTAAACATCTTGTTTTCTTCATAGGGCGTCTAGTGTAATCTGATTTTACTCCTTTGTCAACGTTGGCTGACGGCGTCACCTTGTGACTCTGACGCCGTCAGGAAGGTTTTCCAGCTTCTTTTGAGACTTTGTCATTTTCTTCACTTTTATGCTCCAAAAACGTCCAAATTAGCATGTTTTTTAGAATTCTTCTCAAGAGTACCTAAAATGACAAAAGGAACGATTTAGGGCAATATTTGATCACATTTACTCGAATTAGGGCTTAAATGACCCCTTAAAACGGGTACACTTTTCGTCTCATCATGGTCCTTGCAAATTCTCCTTGTGATTATTTACTACACTACACTACCCATTTATCCATTATCCACTTAACCCATTAATAATAATAAACCCATATCCCTTTCACCCTTGCTAAACCACCAGGCCCAAAAGTTACACAAGCCCACCATTCCCTTATTTCCTTAAACCCTTTGCCCAACCCAACCAGTCAAAAATAACTATAAAAAATAAAAACGTGCCTCCACTGTACATCTCTTTCACTAATTTAGCCTGCTCCTTCTCATTCTCACCCAAGATGCTTAGTACGAGGTATCAATCTTCTAGAAACCTCTGACACCTGTCAGAAATGGTGTCATAATTCCTCCCACGTGGCGAATTGAAGCTCCCTTATTGGCTGTGTAAATGTGGCAAAGAGATAGGGTAGTATCCAACGGCTAAAGATTGATGGCATGTCGACATTTCATGGATAAAGATGATCTAATGGCCAAAATTGAGCTTCCAGGACCTTCTGTGAGCTAAACCCTAGCTCCCCTGCATCCTATATAAGGACCCCTCTAGTTATAGCTTCGGTGTGTAGGTTTTATGTAACAAAATGCTGTCAAAATAGTTTCTTAATGTATTCTCAGTAATGTAACTTCAGTTTTTATTAATAAAAAGCCTTAGTTTTATGTTTTAAACCTTGTTTTAGTTATTTCACTTAATGCATATTTAGCTTAATCCTTGTTTTACTAGCTTATTTTCAGCTTAAATAACCTTTTTAATCAGTTATAACTTTTAGGAATTTAATCCTTTTTATTTACTAAACTTTTATAGAAAAAACACAAAAAAATAAGAAAAATCTAAAAAAAATCCAAAAAGATGTTACTTTTCTTAAAACCAGCTTACATATAAGCTTATTTCCAGTAGATTACAACTCATATTAGCTTCTTAGCTCTTGTGAGAGTGTTTTTAGGACAAAAATAGTAAAAGCTCAAAAAAATTCACCCTTCGTCAACTAAAGTCAAACTGCAGAAAGTTATGAAGAAAGATGGTGTTTCTGTGATGATTGGTGGTCCCTGTGGTGTTGATGATGAGCCTATCTAAAGATAGGTAAGCTTAGCGAATCCCCTCTGTTTGAGTTGAGGGGAAGGTTCTTGTAAGTTTTATGTTTTTAATATTTATGCATTTTTAGTTACAGTAGCTTAGTGTAGTAGTTTTTAGTGTATTCAGGCTTAATCTTACTTATTTAAGTTGTTAGTATGCTTATTGTGTGCTTATATGTTCCTGTTGCATAACTTTCATATTCACTGCCTAGAATTAGCCTACACTGCATACCTTTGTTCTTGTTGTCCATTGTTGTCAAATCTGGTTCACTTAGCTTTAATAGTGTTAGGGTAATCTGTTTAAGCATAAAAAACACTAGGTTATAAGCTAAAAATCATATTTGTAGTGTAACCTTAGGATTTAAGGGGTGTTTGGTTTATGTATGTTTCTAGAATTCTAGCTGGTTTAGTGTTGATCTTTCTACACCATTAGACTACTTTAGGTATATATAAGTCAGATAAAGCATAAAAACAACAGGCTAAATAGCTAAAAGTCAATAGTTCTTTTAATCTTCAAATTTAGTAGGTATTTAGGGGTTTTAGTAGTGGCAAACTTAGCTTTAGGCTTAAATTAGTTGTATTTAGGATAATTCCACTTTAAACTAGCTTAATATATTACTAAGACTAAGAATTGATCACTGGAAATTCACTTAGGTCAAACTTGCATTACAACTAAAAAGTCAACCTTAGGCACAAAACTGCCTTAACAGGGTCTGTTCTTGGGTAGATTTAAGGCATCATTAGGTGTTAGTTAATCTTTATATTCAATATGGGGTTAGTTTACCTAGCAGAGATTACATACAATCATTTCTAAGCAATTCCAACAACAACTAATAACCTAAATCAGTTCATCAACTCTGTCCCAAATCTGTTCTTAACCATATCAGTTGCTACAGTAGCTTAAACTAGGGCTCAATTAGGTGTCAATGATGAGACGAAAAGTGTACTCGTTTTAAGGGGTCATTTAAGCCCTAACTCGAGTAAATATGATCAAATATTGCCCTAAATCGTTCCTTTTGTCATTTTAGGTACTTTTGAGAAGAATTCTGGAAAACATGTGTAGGACCTTGGATACAACCTAAATCACGACTTATTCAAGCTTATTCTAGAGAGAGAGTAGAGAGAGAGAGTGGAGACTTCATTAAGGAGTTGTCTTGGGTAGATCCCTCGGTTCTGGCGGCATCATAGGACGGTTTTACCTAACCTTAGTCACCTTATATCGCCATGACTATCCTATTGTGCATAAACCATTGATTGAAAATCTCTTCAAAGTGGTTATGATCATAAAACATTTTTGTTAACACATTTTGAGGGGGAGTTTTGCACTTTTGAAATTACTTCACCCCTTCACATGTGCTCAATAATTTGTTAAGATAAATGTGTTTTATGATTAAACACTTTGAGAGATTTTTCAAATCAAATGGTTTATGGCAACAATATGGATAGTCATGGCGACTATAAGGTGACTAAGGTTAGGTAAAAAAACCGTCCTATATGATCCGCCAGAACCGGAGGGATCTACCCAAGGACAATCCAATTAGATAGAATTAGAAGTCTTACGTATGATTAAAAGAAGGAGTAAAGAATAAAAGGAAGAAGGGTTGAAGAATAAAAGAAATGAAATGAGAAAAGGGTTGAAAAGAAATGAGCCCTCCATATGTTCAACCATAGGTCAGACCACCGGGATTCAATTCATTTGCTACTGATGTTACTAGGGACATCGGTTATTGATAGACAAGACGTCATGGACCCAGTGAACTCAACTGCACTTAAACCTCTATTCCACTCGAGTATCTCTCAAAAGATACTTGTTTCATTCTCACGGAGAACCGTGTAATCTATTGACCTCACTCCGAGTTTGTTTGATATTGAAAAGGAGGTACTCTGCTCCATTCCCTCCGATTGACTAAATGTGCACTTATTGAGTCTAGAGCCAAGAGATTCATCAAAGATCTCATTAGGAACACACAATATTATTAACACTGGTTGTTCTACATCAATGACGCCAGATGTAAACTTTAGAGTCCTACGCAGGTCTACAATCTGCAGAACGTTTATGAGAGAACTACTTATGTACTTCTCAATTGATTGAACGAAACTCCTGCCAGGGAACATCAAGCCAAGCCCTGACAGCAGGTCACTTCGGTAATCTCTTGTGGTTACGCTTAGTGTTACGGTGGATTCCAAAACGGTCTTACAGTCGTGGTGTATCTCCAGCCGACTCACACTCAATCGTGGTGTTACTTCGGTATGTCTGTTAAGCTCTTTCAGATCAGATTCAGAACGGCCATGGTAAGGTGGAGGAAAGTCTTCACAATATGCTGTGACAATCTCCTAATTCCGACCTGTATAGTACCGGTTGTTTTATTGCTAACTATTTTATTGCAGGTACCAACCACCACACTAGTTTCCACATTGCTCATACAATACATACTCAAAGTCAATGGAAAGGTTCTCACTAAGATCAAAGGAAATGCAACAGTGAAAGGAAAGATTCTACGCCAAAAGAAGAATCTACAAAGTAAAAGTGATAAAGATCAATGGTGAAAGAACAGCGACAATCAAATATACGTATGATAAAGACTAAAGATGTATGAGCATGTTGGAAAGGCGATCAACCTACATAGCGGAACATGTGACAAAAGGCCAGATGAACGACTACAACAACAAAGAACAAGAAAAGTCATATTATAAAGATCACAAGCATGAAGGACCAAAGACGATAACAAAATATAACTTATCTAATGTTTCTAAAACGTCAAGAGCAAAGAATGTTAAAGTTTAAAGATCCAAAGATGAAGAACGTCACGCAACCTCAAACCAACACTTAGGTGTGAGATTTGGTTAGCTTTGTATTTTTATAAATTTAAAGTGTCGGTCATTAAAGTCTATATCATGTAAGTAGGTTGCGTTAGAAAAACGTTTTTCAAGAGTTATAAGTCCATTGAGTTCAAATAGAAAGAAGTCTAAGGGCATAACTGTAAATCAAAAGCCCTAGACTTGTTAGATCGTATATAATGTAATGTAAACTCATTATTGAGGTGGGAGCTTCATTTTGCAATAACACACATAGTATCTATATTTTT
>LBNU01025372.1:24828-56225 GCA_014162995.1 Artemisia annua
AGAAACCCGAGCCCGTTAAAGCTGTTAATGAAGTGTGTGTGATTTGTGGTGGTCCCCATCAGTATTATAATTGTCAAGCCACTGATGGCCAAATTGGTAATGCTGACGTTGCAGCTGCTAACTTTATTCAAAACCAAGGTTTTAGACCTAACAACCAAATGGGACCACCAGGATTTCCACCATTGCAAACTCATCAAAACCGTTACCCTCAAAATAACCAGGGTTATCAAAACCAAGGTTACAACCAAAACCGTGCAACAAGCTACAATCAAAACCAAGGTTATCAAAATTATCAAAGCTCTCCACCCCAACAAACTTTTAACCAACAACCACCACCAAGGTCAACGTCTCCTGAGCTCGCCAATTACATGAAAACCAATGATGTGAGCATGCGAGCAATGCAAAACCAAATCAACAACTTGAAGGTTGACTTTAAGAAGGAAATCGACGCGTCAATGTCTCAACAGACCAATGAGCTTAAGCAAATGATGAACGCTTTTATGCAAATGAATCAACCATCATCGTCGAGTTGTCTTCCAAGTAATACGATTCATAACCCACGTGGTGATTTGAAAGAGATTACAACTAGAAGTGGTGTGTCATACGAAGGACCCACGGTTCCGACTACCTCATCGTCTTTACCCCTAAGGTGGTCGTCCGTGAGACCGAGGCGACAAAGGATAAGGAAATTCCTACTAACAACGGAAGGACCGAATACATCCAACCTCCGGTTGTCCAAAGTGAACCAAAGTTTAAAAGATCATTGCCTTATCCGGTTAACCCAAGATTTCATGAAAAGAATAATCAACAAATGAAAAGATTTCTTCAAATTTTTCAGGATCTTCACTTTAACTTAAGTTTTGCGGATGCTTTGCTTTATATGCCTAAATTTGCTACAACTTTCAAAAGTTTAATGAGTAACAAAAAAAAATTGTTGGAGATTGCTAACGCGCCTTTGAATGAGAATTGCTCGGCGGTTGTCCTAAAGAAACTTCCCGAAAAACTTGAAGACCCCGGCAAATTTCTAATTCCTTGTGATTTCCCGAGAATGATTGAATGCCTAGCCTTGGCCGATCTTGGCGCGAGCATCAATCTNCATTAAGCTCTCTTATAGCTGTTGTGAGCTTGTCTCATCATTTGGCAGCCTTTCCATCTGTATTGCATTTCAAGTAAGTTTTCTCATCTTTAGTTTAGTGCATATTTAATTTTAGTAGCTTAATATTGTAGTCATTAGCTTATTTAGGTTTAGTTCTGATTATTATAGTCACTTGAGTACCTTAGTTTAGCTTACGTGTGCCTTAACTCAGTCTCACATTCCTATAGCCTATATTTAGTGTAAACTGCATATCCATGCTCTTAGTGTTCTTTGTTGTTTTTGTCTGTTTATTTAGCTCCAATTAAGTTTAAGTTAACTATTCCAAGCATGAAATCAGTAGCTTTAAGCTTAAATATTAGATTTGTAGTGTAAAACCACCTTTTAAGGGGTGTTTGGATCAGTTAGTTTTTAGGTATTCCTGCTGTTCTTTTGCTGTGTTTCTTGCATTATTAGACTGCACTAGGCTCATATTAGTTAAGTTAGTCACAAAATTTGTACCTTTAACATCAAAAGTCAAAATTCACTAAAAATCCCCATTGTGACCTCATTTTATGTACTGTGTAGTTGTGATCTTGGTGGATTGATAAAATATAGTAGAATTTAGGTTTATCAACTCATAAACAAGTTTAATACATCATCTAGATTAAGTTTGATTCATTAGAAATTAGGATTAGTCAACATTATATTGCACTTAGGAAGTCAACTTAGGCATAAATCTGTTTAGATAGGGTCTGTTCTAGGGGAGTATTTAGGTAATCAATAGGTTTAATTAGGACTTGAATTTGATCTTGGGGTTAGTTAACCTAGCATAGATTACAGATAATCAATATCAAACAAATCCCATATCATTTAATCACTTAAATCAGATCTAAAATAGTGTGCCAAAACCTGCTCATCAGCATACTAGTGGAGTTGGGCTGCTGAACTAGGGCTTAATTAGGTGTCAATTGGGTATAGAAAATTAGGGCTTTTAGGTTTTTAGGGTTCTCTGGTAGGCTATCTATCTTTTGCCCCCTTTAGGTTTTACTTATCAGCTTCTTAGGTGCTTATTAATAAGCTAGGAATTAGGTACCTTAGGCTACATTTCTGTCAAATAGGTTAATTCACAAATAGGACTTAGTGACTTATTTTCTGTGCTTATCTGGTACAAGAATTCCCCATTAGTTGTGTTTAAGCTGCTCTTAAAGTTTGGTGTCCATTAGTGCTTATTTTCTCAAAATGTGCTTATTCCTAAGTGCTTATTTAGCCCAAAACAGCTTATTAGTGTTCTAAATTAGGTAACTTTATTTTTCCTAGGTTGTTAATAATATTTTAGAATTCTATGAAAAATTTCATAATTTTCCTAAGTCATTTAGTATTTATTTTAATTAAAACTAGTTTTAAAGTACTTTTAAATCCTTTTTAATTAATATTAATCCATAAAAAATCAAAATAAATATTTTTCTATTTTAATATTATTATTAGAATTTTAAAAATTAAATTTTTATTTTTCTATCTTTATTTCATAATAAATAGTATTTTAGTATAATTTAAATAGTTAAAAATAGTTTTTAATTAATAATAATTAAATAAAAAGCCAATATAATATTTTTCTTTTTCCTAAAATTTTCTTTTGTTATTTAGAACATAGAAAAATCATTTTCATCCCCGTAGGAGTAGTGTCGCTTTAAATTCACTTTTTATTTTGCGCGTTCGCGTTTGTTTTGCGTTTTAATTACGTTTTTAGGTTTTAATTACGATTTAGGTTTACGTGCTTCCTTATTTGTGTTTAGGGTTCCCCTTAAACCCCTTCACATTCACTTCATGACTCACGATCACGAACTGATGAGACAAAAAATTTTACGTTTTTAGGGGTCGGTTTGAGTCCTAATTCGTATGTTTTTGGTTTGGATTTCACCCAAAGTCGTTTCTTTTCTCATTTTAGGTACTTTTGACGGGAAAATCACAAAAGAAGCATTTTCGGGCGTTTTCGGAGTGAAAAAGGGCGGAAAACAACAAAAACTCAAAAGACCTTGAAGATTACAGAAGGTGACGCCGTCACACTCTACAAGGAGACGCCGTCAGGAACAAGTGAAGTCCAGAATTGGAAAAATACTCGTGACGGGCCAGAGAGTTCGTAGTGCAAATTGATGACGCCGTCAACCAAGGCCGGCAGATCTGAACCAGCAATTATGACCACGTCAAGGAAGGCCGTCTGAAAACCCTAATCGCCGAGCTGACGACGTCACCTATTGGGTTGACGCCGTCAGCCCGCGTTTTCTATATATATATAGAACGATTTTTCTTTACTTTAGATAACTTGGGAGAACTAGAGTCGAATTTTGGTGTGAAGATCTTTAGGGTTAAACCCTAGTTCGTGTATTAGTGACCTTAGAGGGTATCCAAACCCCTCTAACTTGCATGTTTAATCCAAGATAAGTCTTTATTCATACAATATGTCTATGTGTTGTGTGATTTATGCTTGTACTTGTCTTTCTTTTAACATGGTAGGCTAATTTACTTTGTGTTTGCTTAGATCTAATGAAACCTAACTAAAACATAACTACGAGTTCTCAGCTGGAGGTGGCAATCACAACCCATTTATAGAAAATAGATTGTTATGGGTAAAAAATAACAACATATGGGTTGGATTGGGTTACCCCATTGGTAAAGAACATGTCAAATGGGTCAGTAATTAAACTTGTGTGAATAAACAAATGGGTCGAATGGGTCAACAAATGGATCGAACGGGTCACTTAAGGGTCAGATGATAACTCAACCACCATTGGATGTTGTTGTTTTTTTTACGTTTTCTAACGTTTTTATATTTTCGTCCGTTTTTATATTTTCATATGTTTTTGCGCGTTTTCGTCCGTTTTCACATGTTTTCATTCGTTTTCGGGCATTTTCGTCCATTTTCGCACATTTTCGTCCTTCGTTCGTTTTTTTACGTGTTTTCATCTGTTTTTTTACGTTTTCGTCCGTTTTTTCACGTTTTCGTCTTTTTCTTTTACGTTTTCGTGCATTTTTTACCACGTTCCGATCGTTTTTTTACGTTTTCGACAACTATTTTTTTAAGTTTTCGTCCGTTTTTACATTTTCGTCCATCTTTTTACGTTTTCGTCTGTCTTTTGACTTTTTAGTCCTTTTTTTACGTTTTTGTCTATTTTTTTACGTTTTCGTATGTTTCTTACATTTTAGTTTTTTTTTTCTTTTTTTTCTTTTTTTTTACGTTTTAGTCCGTTTTCTTACGTTTTCATCATTTTATTTAAGTTTTTGTCTGTATCTTTACATTTTCGTCTATTTTTTTTTTACATTTTAGTCTGTTTTTTTTCGTTTTCGCCTGTTTTTTACGTTTTCTTCCTTCTTTTCGTTTTCGTCGGTTTTTTTATGTTTTTATCTATTTTTCAAAATCCGTTAATCTTATCGAATGAATAAATAGGATAACACTTTGTTCATATCACTTGAATACCTATCATGAGTGATGTCTAACACTTGTTTAGGAACAATGATACTTTCGTATTTGACTTAAGTAATTCAAAAGATGTTGCCGCGTATATGCGCTATCAATATAACTAAATGAAATATGACAATTCCTCTTAATTGAATATGAATACATTTGGTTCATACAACTCGAACACTTGAATATACTCGTAAGTGACAAGACTTGCTTAGGGACAACGATGCACTAGTATATGACTTAAGTAATCAAAACGATGTTGTTGCGTATATGTGCTATCATTACAATTTAATGAAATATGATCATTCTTATCTATTGAATAGGAAGACACTTGCTTAGTACCAGTCACTCAATCATCCCTTGAATACTCACATATAAGACTAATTGCTTATGAACAATGTTACTTTTGTATTTGACTCATGTAACTCTAACGATGTTATCACGTATATGTGCTATCATTATAATTTAATGAAATGAGATGATCCTATTGAGCAAGTAAGAGCACACTTGGTTCATACAACTTGAACACTTGAATATACTCGTAAGTGACAAGACTTGCTTAGGGACAATAATACATTCGTATTTGACTTGCGTAACTCAAAGGTTGATGTCGTGTATATGTGTTATTATTACAATTTAATGAAATGTGATAATTCTTATCTATTTAATAGGAAGACACTTGGTTAGTATCACTCGCTCGATCATCACTTGAATATATAAGACTAATTGCTTTGGAATAACGATACCTTCGTATTTTACTTATTTAACTCAAAAGATGTTGTCACGTACATACGCTATCAATATAATTTAATGAAATACGATGATGCTTATCAATTGAATAAGAAGACACGTTCATATAACTCGAACACTGATGAGACGAAAAATGTTACGTTTTTAGGGGTAAGTTTGAGTCCTAATTCGTATGTTTTTGGTTTGGATTTCACCCAAAGTCGTTTCTTTTCTCTTTTTAGGTACTTTTGAAGGGAAAATCACAAAAGAAGCATTTTCGGGCGTTTTCGGAGTGAAAAAGTGCGGAAAACAACAGAAACTCAAAAGACCTTAAAAGATCACAGAAGGTGACGCCGTCACACTCTACAAGGTGACGCCGTCAGGAACAAGTGAAGTCCAGAAGTGGAAAAAAAGACTCGTGACGGGCCAGAGAGTTTGTAGTGCAATTTGGTGACGCCGTCAACCAAGGCCGTCAGATCTGGAACCAGCAATTATGACCACGTCAAGGAAGGCCGTCAGGAAACCCTAATCGCCGAGCTGACGACGTCACCTATTGGGCTGACGCCGTCAGCCCGCGTTTTCTATATATATAGAACGATTTTTCTTTATTTTGGAGAGAACTTTGGAGAGTCTAGAGTCGAATTTTGGAGTGGAGAACTTTAGGGTTAAACCCTAGTACGTGTATTACAGACCTTAGAGGGTATCCTAACCCCTCTAACTTGCATGTTTAATCCAAGATAAGTCTTTATTCATACAATATGTCTATGTGTTGTGTGATTTATGCTTGTACTTGTCTTTCTTTCAACATGCTAGGCTAATTTACTTTGTGTTTGCTTAGATCTAATGAAACCTAACTATTGATTATCATGTGATGTGTATGTTGTGATTGTATTTGGGTGAATGTTTCATCTACGTTAGACTAGAGAAAACTGGCTAATCTCCTATACGGTAACAAGCTTGAACGTCTTTAGAAACGTGAATCGTATGTGCGTTATCGATTTTAAGGTAGTATTTCATGCATAGGTTGCTATCGGTGAGCTCATGATAGTATGCTTGACGTATCGTCATAGAGTGAGGTAGGAACTTATAGAGTTAGGGAATTGAACGCACTCCCTACGACTTGTTAGGAATACACCCGTCATCCACGCAAACTCAACATACTAATTACATGGTAAAAGATAGTTAGGGAGTAATGAAATCTAAGTAAACACTATTCTCCCACCATTGTTTTTCTCCAAACCAAAAAAATACAAAAATATAAGTAGATTAGAAGTAGATAACTTGGGTTAGTTGACTAGCAACTAATTCCGCCCTATCCTCCAAAACCAGAGATTTTACTGCTTTCATAAAATATAAAAATACAAAAAGAATCTTCCTCCACCCTTAGACCTAGATTAGAGTAGCCTTTAGCCTAACGAACACTATTCCCTGTGAGAGAACGATCAATCCCCCGGTACTTGCCACTACACTATACTACATCGGTCAGGTACACTGCCTGGTGGGGATTGCAAGCTTCTCGAGATCCCTCGAGAGGTAAAACGTAGTGCGTGTTGCAATCCACGCGCATCACGAACCAACGAGCTCCATTTAAGCCTTCGTTGGGAAAACGACCCGGGGATACATATTTACCGGTGCTATCCTCGGAAGATATACCACTATATATATACTATATATATTGTTGTGTGTATCAATTTTTGGCGCCGCTGCCGGGGAAGGCTTGAAAGAGTACGTCGATTCCGTTCATTGTTTTTGTGATTTGAAGATCCTTCCTCCCTGAAAGTTATTTATTTTTGTTATATTATAAAAATAAAAAGAATAGAATAAATAAAACACTTTTCCTAAAGTGTTTTTCATAAAAATCCAAAAATAAAATAAACATCCTCACTTTCTTTGAAAGTGTTGTAAACCGTGCCCAAATAATCAACAAAACAAATCGTGAAATTAGTCGTTGCTTGGATTACTTTGAGACTACAACCGAATAAACGAGGAATACGGAAGTCTTGACATTAAATTGCAGACTGAAGAGGGCAGGTTTTCAAGCATCTTCGGAGCACCTCGTCCTCCCGCCTCGCCGCGCGTAATTTCAAGGGAAACGGTTACGGTTAACGTAGCGGTTACCAAAAATAAAATAAAAGTAGTTTTTGTTGTTGTTTTCTTTGTTTTGCTTTAATACTTAAAAAACCCAAAAAATAATTTTAACCTCAAAGTTGTTTTTCGTTTCTTTTGATTTTCGTTTCGGTGTATGAACACCCGTTCTTCGTCTAACGACTTACTTTCTCCACTTTCGAATCCCGAGCGAATTATCCGTCAAAACAATCGTATTCCTTTCCCAACCGTTGAGGAAATGAATAATAACGGTCAAAATGTTGTACCCCCGCCGGTGGGTGGTGAACAACAAAACGGGATCCCTCCGGTGGGACCCCAACCGGTTTATGATTTACGTCCGATGGAAGAATAACTCCAATCACCCTTCCAAGGTGTTAGGAGAGCCATCGTGATTCCCGATATCACCGCAAACCAATTTGAAATTAATCACGGGTTACTCAATCTTATCACGGGTATATCCTTTCACGGTTTTGATCACGAAGACCCTTACGTTCACATTAGGAATTTCACCGACATTGCTGAAACTATTAAGATCAATCAAGTTCCTTATGATGTGATTAAGATGAAATTGTTTCCCTTTTCGCTCAAAGGAGCCGCCCGTACTTGGCTAGAAAAGGAACCACCAAACTCAATTCATACTTGGAATGATCTAGCTAACAAGTTCATCAATCATTTCTATCCTCCTTCCAAAACTTCTAATCTCCGAACTCAGATTTTCCGATTCCAACAAGGTTTTGATGAATCATTCAGCGAAGCGTGGGATAGATTTAAGGATTTGCTCGAAAAATGTCCTAATCACGGGTTTTCCGACTTGCATCAGATCGATACTTTCTATAATGGATTGAATCCCGCTGACCAAGATTCTCTCAATGCTGCTGCGGGTGGAAATCTGTTGTCTAGAAACACTCAAGAAGGTTTCACCATCATTGAAAACAAAGCAAAAGTGAGGAGTTCTAGATGCAAAACCCAAGTCTCGAGTACTAATAGCAAACCTAATGACGATGTGATGAATGTTCTTACGACTCTTACCAAACAAATTGGTCTTCTCGTCAAAGAAAAAGAAAAACCGGCCCAACCCGTTCACGCTATTAACCCAAGTTGTGAGACTTGCGGTGGTCCCCATCCGTATTACTAGTGCCCAGCCGCCGGTGGCTACACTCAAGAGAACGTCTACGCCGCAAACACGGGAGGTAATGTTTACCCACCCCAAGGAGACCGTAATCTCCTCAGCTACCGTTCTAACAACTACCTTGGACCACCCGGTTTCAACAACCCGAACCCCAATGTGCTTAATAAGAATAATCAACCAAATCAGAATCAATCTAGGGTTAATCAGGGTTTTACTAATCAAAATCAGGGTAATTTCAATCAATCACAAAATCGGGGTTTTCAAAATCAGAGAAATTTTCAAAATCAAGGCCCGAATCAAGGAAATTTTTATCAAAATCAAGAAAATTTTAATTATGGAAATCAAGGGAATTTTCAAGGAAATTATCAAAATGCTAATCAAGGGAATTTTAATCAGGGGAATTTTCAAAATTATGGGAATTTTAATCAAGGAAACAATGCTAATCAAGGAAATTTTTATGGTCAAGGTTTTCAAAATAACCCGGGGCAAAACTTTTATCAAAATCAAAATGCTGCTCAAAGTCCATCGCCCACGGATGAGTTATTGAAACGTTTAGTTCTTGATGTTCAAAATCAACAAATGATCAATAAAAATCATGAAGATACAACAAGGATATTAATTAAGGAATTAACTGAAATCAAGAAGTCTTTAAATGATCGACCCTCGGGCTCGGGTACTTCCTCTACTCTCCCAAGCAATACGATCGCCAACCCGAGGGGCGATGCTAAGGCGATCACGACTCGTAGTGGTGTTAAGTATGATGGACCCACGGCTCCGACTCCGACTCCCGTTTCTTCTTCCATTCCTCCTAAGGTAGTCGACCGTGAAACCGAGGCGACAAAGGATACGGAACTTCCTACTAACAACGGAAGAACCGAAGACATCCAACCTCCGGTTGTCCAACCATCTAAGCAAAAAGAGAAAGTCGTTTATGATCAAGAAATTCCCGTTAAGACCAAACTTCCTTATCCGTCTAGACTCACTGAACAAAAGCTCCGTGACAAAAATCAACAACAAATGGAGAAATTCTATCAGATTTTCCAAGATATACATTTCGATATCAGTCTCGCGGATGCTATTCTTCTAATGCCAAAGTTTGCGTCTATGATTAAGGGCTTATTGACTAATAAAGATAAATTATTCGAAATGACCAAAACACCCTTGAATGAACACTGCTCAGCAGTTCTCCTTAAGAAGCTTCCCGAAAAGCTCGGAGACCCTGGCAAATTCTTGATCCCTTGCAATTTTCAAGGTATGGTTCAATGCTTCGCCTTGGCCGATCTCGGTGCTAGCATTAACCTTATGCCGTTATCCATCTAGAAGAAACTTTCACTTCCCGAGCTCACCCCGACGTGCATGACTCTTGAGCTCGCGGATCGTTCTACTTCTCGACCTCTCGGTATAGCCGAAGACATTTTCGTGAACGTTGGAAAGTTCAACTTCCCTGCCGATTTTGTGATTGTCGATTTTGATGCTGATCCACGGGTACCTCTCATTCTCGGGAGAGGATTCCTAAGGACGGGCCGCGCATTGATTGATGTTTACGATGAAGAGATCACCCTTCGAGTTGGAAATGAAGCCGTTACGTTTAATCTCGATCAAACCGCGAGATACTCATCTAACTACGATTGCATGTCCGTAAACCGAATTGATATCCTCGATGTTGCTTCGGAGGAGTATTCTCAAGAACTTCTCGGTTTTTCTAATAATGCTTCGAGTGGCAATCCCACTCCTTCTTCTGAACCAATTATTTCCGATTCGTCCCCTTCCCTCACTCCGTTTGAAGGAGGTGATTTCTTCTTGAAAGATGTCGATGAATTTCTTGCTATTGATACATCATCTTCACCGGAAGTTGATGATTCTTATCTCGATCCGGAGGGAGACATCCTTTTGCTTGAAAAATTGTTGAATGAAGATCCGTCTCCGCCTCTCCCTCCGAAGGACCTTTACGTCAAAGAAGTAAAAGAAGTTAAGCCGTCTAACGAAAATCCTCCGGAGACCTAGCTCAAGGATTTACCTCCTCATCTCGAATACGCTTTCTTGGAAGGAATCGACAAACTTCCCGTTATCATCTCTAAAACCCTAAAAGATGAGGAGAGGAACCGACTCTTAGACGTGCTTAAGAAGCATAAGAGTGCCATCGCTTGGCAAATTTCCGATATAAAGGGCATAGACCCTCGTTTCTGCACTCATAAGATCTTACTCGAAGAAAATTCTAAGCCCTCCGTCCAACAACAAAGACGGGTTAACCCAAAAATTCACGATGTTATCAAAAACGAAGTTATCAAATTACTCGATGCCGCTATGATTTATCCAATCTCCGATAGTTCGTGGGTTAGCCCGATCCATTGTGTTCCAAAAAAGGGAGGTATGACCGTTGTTACAAATGACGATAATGAGTTAATTCCCACACGTCTCGTCACGGGATGGAGAGTGTGTATCGATTATAGGAAACTCAACGAAGCTACTCGTAAAGATCATTTTCCGCTCCCCTTTATGGATCAAATGTTAGAGCGATTAGCGGGAAATGAATTCTATTGTTTTCTTGATGGCTTTTCCGGTTACTTCCAAATTCCTATAGACCCACAAGATCAGGAAAAGACCACTTTCACGTGTCCTTATGGAACCTTTGCTTATCTTCGTATGCCTTTCGGCTTATGCAATGCTCTAGGCACGTTCCAAAGGTGCATGATGGCCATGTTCCATGACATGATCGAGAAAACCATGGAAGTCTTCATGGACGATTTCTCAGTTTATGGAGATTCGTTTTCCTCGTGCCTTTCCCATCTAGAAAAGATGCTTAAACGATGTGAAGAAACTAACTTAGTCCTAAACTGGGAAAAGTGTCATTTCATGGTTAAGGAAGGCATTGTCCTAGGCCATAAAATCTCTAAATCCGGAATCGAGGTAGATCGTGCTAAAGTCGACGTCATCGCAAAGTTACCTCATCTTACTACCGTTAAAGGAATCCGTAGTTTCCTAGGTCATGCCGGTTTTTACCGACGATTCATCCAAGACTTTTCTAAGATAGCCCGACCTCTGACCCATCTTCTAGAAAAAGACGCTCCGTTTATCTTCTCGAATGAATGCATCGAAGCCTTCAATACTCTCAAAAAGAAATTAACGGAAGCTCCGATATTAGTTGCCCCTGATTGGGACTTGCCTTTTGAACTCATGTGCGATGCTAGCGATTATGCCATCGGGGCGGTCCTGGGGCAACGTAAGACCAAATATTTTCAGCGGATACACTATGCTAGCAAAACAATGACCGACGCTCAATCTCACTACACAACCACCGAAAAAGAGATGTTAGCCGTTGTTTATGCCTTCGAAAAATTCCGACCGTATCTTGTTCTATCTAAGACCATAGTGTACACCGACCACTCGGCTTTAAAATATCTTCTTGAAAAACAAGACGCTAAACCACGGTTACTCCGGTGGGTTCTCCTCCTCCAAGAGTTTAATGTTGAGATTAAAGATAAGAAAGGAGCCGAGAACCTAGCCGCCGATCATCTTTCCCATTTAGAAAATCCCCATCAAAGTGATCTCGAAAACAAGGAAATCACCGATACATTCCCTCTCGAGACACTTGGGATGTTATCTCACGATTCTAGTACCCCATGATTCGCCGACTTCGCTAATTACCATGCGGGAAATTTCATTAGGAAAGGAATGTCGTCTCAACAAAAGAAGAAATTCTTTAAAGACGTTAAGCATTATTTCTGGGACGACCCCTACTTATTTAGAGTCTGTGCCGACCAAGTGATTCGACGATGCGTTCACGGCAAGGAAGCCGCCGACATTCTTATGGCATGCCACAATGGACCCACGGGGGGACATCATGGTGCCAACTACACCGCTAAGAAAGTATTTGACTCCGGTTTCTATTGGCCAACGATTTATCGTGACGCACATGACTTAGTGAAATCTTGTGATTCGTGCCAACGTCAAGGAAAAATATCTCAAAAAGACGAAATGCCTCAAAATGCTATACAAGTTTGTGAGATTTTCGATGTATGGGGCATAGATTTTATGCGACCGTTCCCATCATCTAGAGGAAATAAGTATATACTCGTGGCCGTTGATTACTTGTCAAAATGGGTTGAAGCAAAAGCGCTCCCCACCAATGATGCCCGAGTCGTTGTTAAGTTCTTAAAAAGTCTATTTGCCCGATTTGGAACCCCTCGTGCTATTATAAGTGATCGCGGTACCCACTTCTGTAACGATCAATTCGCAAAAGTCATGCTCAAATACGGGGTTACCCATCGTCTTTCTACCGCATATCACCCACAAACTAGCGGTCAAGTTGAAGTGTCCAATCGAGGTCTTAAATGTATCTTAGAGAGAACCGTAGGTGAACACCAATCCTCATGGGCCGACAAATTAGATGATGCATTATGGGCTTTCCGTACCGCTTACAAAACCCCCATCGGATGTACTCCTTATAGGTTGGTATATGGAAAGGCTTGCCACTTGCCCATTGAGTTAGAACATAAAGCCTATTGGGCCTTAAAACATGCTAATTTTGATTTAAAGACCGCGGGAGATCACCGTAAAATTCAGTTGAATGAACTTACCGAACTCCGTGATCAAGCCTATGAGAATTCTTTAATTTACAAAGAGAAAACTAAGAAGATCCATGATGCTAAAATCAAAGATCGAGTCTTTAACGTTGGTGATCAAGTTCTTCTCTTTAATTCTCGACTTAAGATTTTCTCGGGCAAGCTCAAAACCCGTTGGTCTGGCCCATTCACCGTTGTCCAAGTTTTTCCTTATGGTACCGTAGAATTATCACAACCCGACGGACCTAATTTTAAGGTGAACGGTCATAGGCTTAAACGTTATTTTGGAGGGGACACACCATCCATGGTTGTCCCGGATCTCCAAACTTTCCCTAAGAACAACTAAATTCAGGGATTGAGTCAAGCTACGTGACTCAGTAAACAAAAACAAAGCGCTTCGTGGGAGGCACCCCATGCTTATCCTTTTTATCCTTTTACTTTTTATTTTATTTCACTAATAAATAACCATGAGGAGGGTTCCCTCTTCCATTTTCTCTTGTGTTTGTTTTGTGCTTGTGTTTTATGTCCAGATTGCCCGAAAATGAAGACTCTCGTGCTCGTCATGCTCCACTCGAGTCTCATTTATCGATGCTTCTCATATCCTAATCGTTTCGACTAACGTTTATCTATTTGGCATACCTAATAAACGGCCTTAGATTTACGTAGGTTACCCTTACCTTAGAAACATTGAGGACAATGTTTCACTTTAGTCTGGGGGGGGGTGAATCTTTTGATTCGATTTTTACCTTGCATTTTTACCGTTACTCACGCAACCCCGATTTTCCGAAAAATTTGAAAAATTTTAACGAAAAAAAACACAAAAAATGAGAAAATTTTTCAAAAATACAAAAATAGAATAAGTTTTGACACCATGTTGACTTTCCTAATGGTAAGAGTAGGAATAAAAATTCTGACTTGACCGGGCGTGTTGAGCCCTAGCTTGTTTCCCCTAGCTAGGCTTTCGCGAATTAAAAATCCGCGAAGAACGAAAAATGATAGAGTTCGATTATAAGTAAGATGGTAAAACACACTTCATCGAGGGTACTTGTGACTTTTTACTCCCATAAGCTTGTTTCACCCCTTAAATAGAAATTTAGGTTTAATTAAAGGTGCGAGATTTTGGCGAAACTTAGTTTCGAAGTCCTTGCCAAAAGGGTCTTTGCTCATGAGGGTTGGGTACACATGGAGGTACTGCCAGCGTTACGGTGTAATAGACTATTCCATCTTGCCGGCTCGCAACCGATGTTGGGATTGTTATAAAAGCCGTAGGACTTGGGGTTTGGCAAAAATAAAAATACGTATGTTGTGCTTAATAGTAAAAATCCAATGCCAAAAAGGTTTTCTGCATCTTGCCGGTTCGCAGCCGATGTTGTAGACTTCCAATAAAAGGCGGAGGAAAAATAACCAAGGTCATAATAGACTATCACATCTTGCCGGTTCGCAGCCGATGTTGTGATTGTTATAAAGGGCCGAGGTAAATACGTTTTGTGCTTATAATGAAAAAAAGCCAAACCTTGACTCCGGGGAGGTCCTAATAAAAGCTTCTGTCTCTGGACTCGTAGTTGAGTTGTTTCGGTCGCCAATAAAAGGGACACTCCTCAAAATCGTGTTAAATCAGAGACCTTGATGTGGACCTCATTCTTGTGGGCAGTGGTTCTCAAGGGGAGGATTAGAAACTATTTAGCGTCCAAATTTCAAGCCTTTATCGGACTAATAAATATAAAAACGAGGAAATTCAATTTCCCACCAAAAATAAAATAATTAGAGGAAAATAGGAATATGGGAGTAAGGAGTCTTCACAAGTAACTTCCATGGATAATTTTAGCATCGATGCTTATGAAAGAACAATGATTTCGTTTTACGCTTAGTCTGGGGGGACTTGTGAAAAATCAAGGACGACGAATTTTAACCATTAGGTTGCTTCTCTATGAGTCGTTTTTCTACTCGATGATCCTCATAATTATACTCAGGATAATGAAAGTCATCATACCGTCACCCGAATAAGGTTAGGTTGTAAATAAATAGATAACTAATAATAATAAGTAGGATAACCGGGGCATTTTTGGAATTTAAGGTTTAGTAGTCTCTTTTAAACATTCTGCTACTTTCAAAGTTAGTAGAAAGAGATGAGGAATTTTGATTTCAAAGATGTGAGCTCCTAACATTGCGTGAGGACACGACAATATCTTAGTCTGGGGGATTTTGGTATGTGTGAAAACACATACCTTTTCTTGACCAAAACCCGACCAAAAAGACCAAAAACCCACCCATAATTGCCAAATATATATGTTTTTTGTGTTTTTATACATGCAGGTAAGGAAATATGAGAAAAGGACAAAAATTGAGCCAAAATACCTAAAACGAGCACGAGAAATGGAAATAGTCAAAAGCTGAGGCCGAGAATGCTTAAAAAGTCAAAAGAAGCTCCAGAAGTCAAACTAAGTCCCTAAAGATTGAAGAAATGTCAAAAGAAGCCCTTAAAAGAAGTTTGATGAATTTTACAAGATTGGTCCTTGAAGTTTGAGGATTGACATATTTGGTCCCTGGAATATATTTTTGAAGTAATAACAAATCAAGACCTCAAGGAATCATGGAGTTGTCAAAATAGACCCTTGAAAGATATTTTTGAAGTGGTCCTCTAGGTTTCAGATTTTACACAAATGGTCCTTGTGATTTTATACATTAAATCCTAAATACTTACTTTATAACACATAAACCCAAAACAAATTACAAACCCAATATAAATTATAAACCCAACACCCCATCCCTTATATCCCAATCAACCCCACACCATAAAACTTCATCCCCACTGGCCCAATACATAACCCACAAGCCCACACTTTAATTTAACCTGGTACCCATTTCATCCCTTAACCCGGATCCACCCCTAATTATAATAAGTCAAAATCCCCAATTACTAGTCAAACCTTACACCCGCCAAATTCACCTCTTGTTACTGTTTATCCCTTCCACAAAGTACCCTGCAACTCCACTCATCCTATACGTTTTAACCTGGAAGCATCCAGAACCCTTGCACCTTCCAGAAGAACCTGCCAAGTCAAGATAAGTGCCAACGTGGAAATATCAAGCTAGAAGAACCTGGAACAGGACCAATGGATAAGGGTGATTAATTCAAGAATTTTCGAGATGGGATGGGGATTGGAATCTAGGGGCGAGATAAGCTTCTGGAAAGCTTCTGGCATCTTCCACCACCGCCTTTGTCAGATATAAAAAGAGTCCCCTGGTTCCAGTTTGGGTGTGTAGAATTTTAGGAAATTATTAGTGTTCTATGTAATGTTTTTAGAAAAGCTTTCATGTAATTCTGTTTTCTTTAATGTAATCAGCCTTTTATTTTAATAAAAAAAAATCCTAGTATACTTATATTGTTTCAGTTATAAGCTTTTATGTTCATTAAGTTCTTAAATTGTTTCAAGTTATTTAAGCTCTTTTAAATATTTCGTAAGTTTTAATTCTGTTTAAACTTTAGTTTACTAAAAATAATAATAATAATAATAATAATAATAATAATAATTTAAATAAGCAGTTGAGGAGAAATAAGCTTCTATAAGCTCAACCTCCTCTGGACAAGCTCATTAAGCTCTCTTATAGTTGTTGTGAGCTTGTCTCATCATTTGGCAGCCTTTCCATCTGTATTGCATTTCAAGTAAGTTTTCTCATCTTTAGTTTAGTGCATATTTAATTTTAGTAGCTTAATATTGTAGTCATTAGCTTATCTAGGTTTAGTTCTGATTATTATAGTCACTTGAGTACCTTAGTTTAGCTTACATGTGCCTTAACTCAGTCTCACATTCCTATAGCCTATATTTAGTGTAAACTGCATATCCATGCTCTTAGTGTTCTTTGTTGTTTTTGTCTGTTTATTTAGCTCCAATTAAGTTTAAGTTAACTATTCCAAGCATAAAATCAGTAGCTTTAAGCTTAAATATTAGATTTTTAGTGTAAAACCACCTTTTAAGGGGTGTTTGGATCAGTTAGTTTTTAGGTATTCCTGCTGTTCTTTTGCTGTGTTTCTTCCATTATTAGACTGCACTAGGCTCATATTAGTTAAGTTAGTCACAAAATTCGTACCTTTAACATCAAAAGTCAAAATTCACTAAAAATCCCCATTGTGACCTCATTTTATGTACTGTGTAGTTGTGATCTTGGTGGATAGATAAAATATAGTAGAATTAAGGTTTATCAACTCGTAAACAAGTTTAATACATCATCTATACTAAGTTTGATTCATTAGAAATTAGGATTAGTCAACTTTATATTGCACTTAGGAAGTCAACTTAGGCATAAATCTGTTTAGATAGGGTCTGTTCTAGGGGAGTATTTAGGTAATCAATAGGTTTAATTAGGACTTGAATTTGATCTTGGGGTTAGTTAACCTAGCATAGATTACAGATAATCAATATCAAACAAATCCCATAACATTTAATCACTTAAATCAGATCTACAATAGTGTGCCAAAACCTGCTCATCAGCATACTAGTGGAGTTGGGCTGCTGAACTAGGGCTTAATTAGGTGTCAATTGGGTCAAGAAAATTATGGCTTTTAGGTTTTTAGGGTTCTCTGGTAGGCTATCTATCTTTTGCCCCATTTAGGTTTTACTTATCAACTTCTTAGGTGCTTATTAATAAGCTAGGAATTAGGTACCTTAGGCTACATTTCTGTCAAATAGGTTAATTCACAAATAGGACTTAGTGACTTATTTTCTGTG
Source organism: Artemisia annua (assembly GCA_014162995.1). Lineage (NCBI taxonomy): Eukaryota > Viridiplantae > Streptophyta > Magnoliopsida > Asterales > Asteraceae > Artemisia > Artemisia annua. Next base: position 42,617 of record LBNU01025372.1, read on the forward strand.
CTTATCTGGTACAAGTATTCCCCATTAGTTGTGTTTAAGCTGCTCTTAAAGTTTGGTGTCCATTAGTGCTTATTTTCTCTGTGGAAAACTAGAAGGGGGGTTGAATAGTTTACCTCTTTTTAGCGTTGATTATCTTTTAAAATCTTATTGAAACTTTCGTGTAAACAAAGATTTAGTTTTGAAGATATATCAAACACAATATAAATATATGCAAAGATAAAGAAAGAACAATCAAACCACAACATGATAGTTTATCGTGGTTCGGCTACAAGGACCTCTTTTGTCCTTACCCTACGTCCACGCCCCGAGTATCCAACTCGAGAGTTTCAAGCACTATCAACAAGCTCCTTTATCCGGCGGAGAAAACCTTACACGTCGCTTATACACGTTTTCCGACACTAAGCTAAATGTCGAGTTCTTTACCTAGGGTACAACCACTCCCAATAGTTCTTTCACAAGGGTACAACAACTCCCTTTACACTTTGTATTTTAAGGCACAAATACTAACCGATCACAACTATAACACACAATGAATATGAAGTATAGACTTAAAGAAATCTACACAATGCTTTAGTTATCAAGACTTGCAACTTCTTGTTGGAAGCTTGAAACTAGAAATGAGTTAGTGAACTTCTTTGCTACAATAAGAAACTTCACAACAATGAAATGGTTAAGGGTTAGATGAATGATAATCTGAATGTGTGTGAAAAAATGATGAGAAGTGATAAAGAAAAAATGCTAGCAAATGGTTTGGTATTTATAGGCAAAGTTCTTTTTGTCCTGGCGGAACCCGCGGAACCCTCACAAGGGTTCCGTCCGTGTATCCCCAGGGTTCCGCCAGATCTGACAGATTGAACCTTTGCCATAAGTTCCAAACCAACCTAAGTCACATCAACTTATTACATGTCATAAACATAACTTGTAGAATTATGTTTTACCAAAAACTAAAGTTTAGACTTTGTCGTTAACAAAACTTAGCAAAGATCGTAAAATATAAATAACGTTTTTAGGCGATATTTGTATTAACAATCTCCCCCTTTTTGTTGATGACAAAACATAAACTTCGTTTTTAATTAAATCACTAATTTTAGCGTTAAGTCTTTTAAAACGCTTATATTTAAACTTATTTTACTTAATTAACGAAAAATCATTTTCATTTTAAGTTTCTAAGTTTAGATATTACTTTCTCCCCCTTTTTGTCTAAACAAAAAGAAGAGTAGCGTAGTGGAACGCATGCTCCCCCTTGGTCGATACTCCCCCTAAATGGAGTGCCAAGAAGGAATCATGGATTTTGAACCTACAAAAAAAATGGTTAGTTGGTGATAAACGCACATTGACAATAATGTATTCACCACACAATATGAGGAATGAAAGCCAACACAAGCACAACTCATATATGTTCAACTAACAATGCAAGTAAGAAGAATTCATTTCAAGTAAAACTTTGACTCTCAAAAGTCAAATGACAAGAAATGGAATGTCACCCTCCTACTTCTAAAATAAAAATAAAAATAGAAATAAACTATGAAATAAAATAACATCCTACTTCTATAAGTATGTGACTTCCAACACTTCTTAATTTGGGGCAAAAGGCCTCCAAAATGAGCTCTAGGAATTGTTTGGATGGGAGAGAGCATCCAAACGCTCTAGGATGTGTTGTAGGGTGAAATGGGTCTCATCGTGGAATTGGTGGAGCAAGGTTTTTATGATTTTGATGTGTGCTATTTTACACATACTTTTGACCTTAGTTTAAGTGTGTAAAAGACCAAAAACTAACGTGAAACGCCAAAGATATAGTGTTTTTGTGTTTGTGACTGTGCAGGAAAGGATATTGCATAAATGGCCTGAAAACCAACCAAAAAGCCCTAAACGAGCACGAGATTTGGAAAAGAGTCAAGAAGCCGAGTTAACGATGAAATTTACTTGAGTAAAGCCCGTGACGATGTTTTCATTACTTAAAAGCTCATGAATATGAAAGAGACACGTAATTGAAGATTCAAGATGATTATCATATATAAGCTTCCCAAATTCGAGCAAGTGATCACTTTTATATCATTGAAGACTTTTTGAAGACTCGTCAACATATTTCCTCAAGATTACAAGGACTAAAGTTTACTTTTTAGAAGTCGTTTAGTAGTGTAATAGAAGTTTATGTGTCATTTCATAAACAATATGAGTTGAGGGGGCTAGATGTAAAAGGAATCCACCATGGATCCCTTAAATACCACCCTTAAGCTTCATTTTGGAGCTAGTCTTAATTTTCTAGTCTTTAATTTCCTTTTAATTTTATGTCATTTATTTTCTTGTCATTTATTTTAATGTAAGTTTTATTTTAATGCACTTTTAATTTTCATGTCTTAATTTACTTATTGTCATTTAATCTTTATTGTCTTAATCTTTACAAGTTCTTTCTTAATCTTTACAAGCTTTTATAACTTTTCTTGTCACCTTTGCATGGTTTTTGTTTGGTTCGAATAGCACAAATAAGCTAGGGCTTGTAACCCTTGTCGTGGCTTATTTGAGCTTATTTGGCTTATTTAGTTCGTAAAAACTTGTTTTTCTTTAAAAGCTTTTATTAGTTTTGATTTAGATTCAAGTTTTTATTAAGTTTTATTAACTTTTATGTTTCTAGGGCTTGTAACTTTTTACGAGCTTATTTGCTTATTTTTAAGCTTAATTTAGTGTTTGAAAGTGTTCCTTATTAATTTTTAACAAGTTCCTATCACTTTTATAAATTTTTGTCACGTTAAAAAAGTCCAAGTATTTTTATTTTAGGGTTTAGCGAGTAGGAAAATTTTACAAAAAGCCTAGCGAGTATGAAATTTTAAGATCTAGCGAGTATGATTTCAAGTCAGCGAGTATGATCCTTTTGACTAGCGAGTTTAGGAGTGAGTCTAGCGAGTATGCTATCTTTCGTAGCGAGTATCATCTTGGCTACTAATTTTCTAGCGAGTTTGGGACCATTCCTAGCGAGTATGATTTCTATTCTAGCGAGTATTGTTTTCCGGTCTTAGCGAGTTTCATAAACTGTTCTAGCGAGTATGGTATGAGAGTATAGCGAGTATGATGTCTTGTTGTGTAGCGAGTATGGTTTAATTTTTTCTAGCGAGTTTGATTCTTATTCCAGCGAGTTTTAAGTTTTTCCTAGCGAGTTTCATTTTTATTTTATAGCAAGTTTGTAGTTTCATGCGAGTATGGTCTTGGTGTCTTAAGTCTTTGAGTCGTTGTGAGTCGAGTCTTATTTTCTTATCTTCATTTCTTATTTCTTTCACAAGTCGAGTTAGACTTTCTTTTCACCTCATCGTTCTTCGAGTGAGGTTGTCTTTATTTCATTTTCTAAACGTTACTCTGCCGAATTTTCTTTAAATTCTCTTAACTTAGTTTATTTTTCTTTTCACTTGTTTTATTTTCTTTTAAACATTTTCTTTTCTTTACTCTTATTAGTTTAATCTAAAAACCAAAAACATTTTACAATTCCTCATTTCATTTTCATTGCTTTTATTTACTTTATCTTTCTTTCTTTCTTTTATTTCTTTTAACGTTCATGTTTTCTTTTTTCGTTTATTTTAGTTTCTTTAACCAGTTTTACTCCTTTTAAATTTAAATAACGTTTCGTAGTGTAACTAAAACACAAATCATCTTTTAAACCTATTCACATCACATAACTCACGGTTTTGAACGACGAGATCCATTCAACCCTCGTTGGGACTACGACCCGAGGTTCTTGCTTTCACTAGCTAGAATTCTCACATCAAATTTTTGGTGCCGCTGCCGGGGAGCGGTTGAAAAGATTAAGTTGTTTGATCGTTCGAGACTTGTGATTTGAAGACCCTTCTTTTAGAAGTTAACGCTTTTTCTTAAAAACAAAAACAACAAAAAAATTTATAAAACCTATAAAAACCAAAAATATTTTCTCTTTTCTTTTATAAACTTATAAAAACCAAAAAGATTTTCTTTTCTACTTTCTTTTTCACTTTGTTGTGTTTTGATTTGTATGATCACTCGTTCCAAGTCTAACTTGAACGAGTCGTCTTCTTCTTCCACAGTGCCAACTAACCGCAGTCGTCGTAGACGGAGGCAAAGAAACGTACCCGAGTTACGTGATCCTCCTACTCCCATCACCGAGATGGCCGACCAACGCACGATGCAGGAATTGCTCCAATGTCCTACCGAAGGATATGGAGATGCTATTGTTCTACCCCAAATCCTTTCTGAGAATTTTGAGCTTAAAACCGGTTTGATTCAACTTGTCACTTCTAATCAATTTCAAGGTTTTGAAAGGGACGATCCTCATGCCCACATCCGTTGGTTCAACAAGTTAACTTCAACCATGAAATTCAAAGATGTCCCTCATGAAGCTATTAAGCTAATGCTCTTTCCCTTTTCTCTAGAGGGGGCAGCCCGAGTTTGGCTCGAGAAAGAACCCCCTCGTTCCATTACCACTTGGGAAGAGCTTGTTTCAAAATTCGTTAATCATTTCTTTCCCCCATCCAAAACAACAAACCTAAAGAATGATATAACCAATTTTCAGCAACGTTTTGATGAAAGCTTTGGTGAGGCATGGGAACGTTTCAAGGATCTTCTTCGCAAGTGTCCTCACCATGGTTTCTCCGAATTGCACCAAATCGATACGTTCTATAACGCTTTGACTCAAAACGATCAAGATTCTTTGAACTCAGCCGCCGGTGGCAATATCTTGAATCGTACGCCACGGGATATTCTTACTATCATTGAGAACAAATCAAAGGTTCCGACTTCTCGTAACAAACCGAATGTTTCGAAAGCAACGTTGTTTAATCCTTCTTCTTCGACGTCATCGGCCCAACCATCGGAGATGGCCGAACTTACCGATGCTTTACGTTTGATGATGAAAGAGTTTAAGAACCAGAATCAGAAACCCGAGCCCGTTAAAGCTGTTAATGAAGTGTGTGTGATTTGTGGTGGTCCCCATCAGTATTATAATTGTCAAGCCACCGATGGCCAAATTGGTAATGCTGACGTTGCAGCTGCTAACTTTATTCAAAACCAAGGTTTTAGACCTAACAACCAAATGGGACCACCAGGATTTCCACCATTGCAAACTCATCAAAACCGTTACCCTCAAAATAACCAAGGTTATCAAAACCAAGGTTACAACCAAAACCGTGCAACAAGCTACAATCAAAACCAAGGTTATCAAAATTATCAAAGTTCTCCACCCCAACAAACTTTTAACCAACAACCACCACCAAGGTCAACGTCTCCTGAGCTCGCCAATTACATCAAAACCAATGACGTGAGCATGCGAGCAATGCAAAACCAAATCAACAACTTGAAGGTTGACTTTAAGAAGGAAATCGACGCGTCAATGTCTCAACAGACTAATGAGCTTAAGCAAATGATGAACGCTTTTATGCAAATGAATCAACCATCATCGTCGAGTTGTCTTCCAAGTAATACGATTCATAACCCACGTGGTGATTTGAAAGCGATTACGACTAGAAGTGGTGTGTCATACGAAGGACCCACGGTTCCGACTACCTCGTCTTCTTTACCCCCTAAGGTGGTCGTCCGTGAGACCGAGGCGACAAAGGATAAGGAAATTCCTACTAACAACGGAAGGACCGAATACATCCAACCTCCGGTTGTCCAAAGTGAACCAAAGTTTAAAAGATCATTGCCTTATCCGGTTAACCCAAAGTTTCGTGAAAAAAATCACCAACAAATGAAAAAATTTCTTCAAATTTTTCAAGATATTCACTTTAACTTAAGTTTTGCGGATGCTTTGCTTTATATGCCTAAATTTGCAACAACTTTCAAAAGCTTAATGAGTAACAAAGAAAAATTGTTGGAGATTGCTAACGCGCCTTTGAATGAGAATTGCTCTGCGGTTGTCCTAAAGAAACTTCCCGAAAAACTTGAAGACCCCGGCAAATTTCTAATTCCTTGTGATTTCCCGGGAATGATTGAATGCCTAGCCTTGGCCGATCTTGGCGCAAGCATCAATCTTATGCCCTTGTCCGTTTGGAAAAGACTATCTCTTCCCGAACTAACTCCTACTCGAATGACTCTCGAGCTCGCGAACCGTTCAATCGCTCATGCAAAAGGTATCGCTGAAGATGTCATCGTGAAGGTTGGAAAGTTCTATTTCCCGGTTGATTTTGTTGTTTGTGATTTTGATGCCGATCCTCGAGTTCCTCTCATTCTTGGGAGAGGATTCTTGAAGACGAGCCATGCTTTAGTTGATGTTTTTGCTGAAGAAGTCACTCTCCGAGTTGAGGATGAGGCCATTACGTTTAATATCAAACAAACTTCTACAAACGCCGCCAATACATTTTCGGTTAAACGTATTGATGTCAAAGATGTTAGTAATGATGTTTCTTCCGAGTCTTCCAATCCTTCCCTTCCGAGTGAGGGAAGTGATTTTTCTATGGAAGAGCTCGAGGTTTTCTCTCATAATGATCCCGTTTTACCTCAAATTGATGAAGCCGTCTTTGATATGGAGGGAGATATTCGCTTAATTGAAAAATTGTTGAATGAACCACCGTCAACTCTCCCTCCCGAAAAAGTCAACTTGGAAGCTAAACCGTTTGAATCCGATTCTAAGTCCAAAGATCAAAGTAGTGGCAGTACCACTTCTAGAGTCGATGCTCTTCTTGAGGAGTTCGCCGATGAACTCGCTCTCCTTGATCCCATTCCACGAGAGGATGAGGACGTTGAATCCGACTTACGCAGATTGGAGTTTTTACTAAACAATGACGATGATGATTTTGTTGATGTTCAAGTTAATCAAAAACAAGTTGATAATTTCTCAAATCAAACTTCATCACTTGGTTCGCACTTTGAGCTTACCAACGACCAAAGTGATGATGAACTTTTTGATTTCAAAGCCGATCAAAGTGAGTGGAAAAACATTTTATATGGAAAATCTTTTGAAGAAAAATCTTTTGATGATCAAAGTGATGATGAACTTTTTGATTTCAAGGCTGATCAAACCGAATGGCGAAATATTTTATATGGGAAATCTGTTGATGAAAAATCTTTTGAGAAAAAGTCTTTGAATGAAAAATCTGATGATGAAAAAGAATTCAAAAAGGAGTTTAAAATGGTAATAATCAACGTGGAATCTACTTTTGAGCTAACTGAGTTATCTTCTCTTGAGGATGATTTGTTTCTTTCTGATGAGTCCACATCGAGTACCTTTCCGATTTTTCCTGTGAAGACAAAGTTTTTAATCCAGGAATACTCGATGGTGGTAAAATTCATCCTTTGATGAATGTGACTCCAAACAAAAATTTTGAGCAGTTTTTAATAATGAAGGAAAATGATTGCTTTTCGCTCACTTCTGAGCAAAAATCTTTATCATTAATGAAAACAAAATCTTTGCTACCATTTGACACGGGGAATGAGGACACTATTCTTGATCCGGGAGAGGGAAAATTTTGTCACAAAAATTTACTTTACTTGAACCTCACCCACCCTCCCGTGATTTTTGTGACTTCTCTTGTTTTACACTCCTCAGCGAGTGAAGATGTTGTTTTTGATCCCGGCATTCTCACTTTTCAAGCCGTGTGTTTCATTTGCTCCCCCAAGGACAAGTAAATTCGGGGCGAGTCTAAGCTATACGACTCGTTACTAAACAAGCGCTTCGTGGGAGGCACCCCACGCTTATCCTTTTTATTTTATTATCTAATAAGTAACGCGAGGAGGGTGACCTCTTCCAATCTTGTGTTTGCATGGTTGTTTATGTATGTGCAGGATTTCCCCAATTCATGATGACTCTCGTGCTCGTGGTTCGTTGCATCTCCACTCGAGTCCCATGTCTTGATGCTTGCTTGGAAATCAATATATCCAAAATCTTATCGACTAATGGTATCTTTGGCATACTTAATAAACGGCCTTAGAATTATTGTTAGGATTACCCTTACCAATAATGATGATGATTTTGTTGATGTTCAAGTTAATCAAAAACAAGTTGATAATTTCTCAAATCAAACTTCATTACTTGGTTCGCACTTTGAGCTTACCAACAACCAAAGTGATGATGAACTTTTTGATTTCAAAGCCGATCAAAGTGAGTGGAAAAACATTTTATATGGAAAATCTTTTGAAGAAAAATCTTTTGATGATCAAAGTGATGATGAACTTTTTGATTTCAAGGCTGATCAAACCGAATGGCGAAATATTTTATATGGGAAATCTGTTGATGAAAAATCTTTTGAGAAAAAGTCTTTGAATGAAAAATCTGATGATGAAAAAGAATTCAAAAAGGAGTTTAAAATGGTAATAATCAACGAGGAATCTACTTTTGAGCTAAATGATTTATCTTCTTTTGAGGATGATTTGTTTCCTTCTGATGAGTCCACCATCGAGTACCTTTCCGATTTTTCCTGTGAAGACAAAGTTTTTAATCTAGGAATACTCGATGGTAGTAAAATTCATCCTTTGATGAATGTGACTCCAAACAAAAATTTTGAGCAGTTTTTAATGATGAAAGAAAATGATTGCTTTTTGCTCACTTCTGAGCAAAAATCTTTATCATTAATGAAAACAAAATCTTTGCTACCGTTTGACACGGGGAATGAGGACACTATTCTTGATCCGGGAGAGGGAAAATTTTGTCACAAAAATTTACTTTACTTGAACCCCACCCACCCTCCCGTGATTTTTGTGACTTCTCTTGTTTTACACTCCTCCGCGAGTGAAGATGTTGTTTTTGATCCAGGCATTCCTCCTTTTGTGTCAAATATGTGTTTCATTTGCTCCCCCAAGGACAAGTAAATTCGGGGCGAGTCTAAGCTATACGACTCGTTACTAAACAAGCGCTTCGTGGGAGGCACCCCATGCTTATCCTTTTATTTCATCTTTATTTACTAATAAGTAACGTGAGGAGGGCGACCTCTTCCAATCTTGTGTTTGCTTGGTTGTTTGTGTTTGTGCAGGATTTCCCCAATTCATGATGACTCTCGTGCTCGTGGTTCGTCTCATCTCCACTCGAGTCCCATGTATTGATGCTGCTTGGAAATCCTATATCCAAATCTTATCGACTAATGGTATCTTTGGCATACTTAATAAACGGCCTTAGATTTATTGTTAGGATTACCCTTACCTTTGAAACATTGAGGACAATGTTTATCTTTAGTCTGGGGGGTGAATCTTCGATTTGATTGACCTAGCACTTTCACCTTTGTCGTTTACTTACGCAACCCCGCTTTCCTCAAAAATCCACAAAAAATTGAAAAATTTTGAAAAATTTCAAAGAAAAAAATGAAAAAAAATATATAAAAATCATGCAAAAATAGAATAAAAGTTTTGACACCGTGTTTTGACTTTCCTACTAGGTAAGAGTGAGAATAAAAATTTTGACTTGATCCAGGCGTGTTGAGCCCTAGCTTGTCTCCCTTAACCAATATAATCTTTAAAAATGATTATGGCTAAGCATTCGCGGATCTCATTATTTGAGATTTTAAATTTGCGGAGAACGTGAAATGATAGAGTTTCTTTAGAAGTTAGATGCTAAGCATAGAGTAGTTGGATCTCTTTAAAGCTCATCGAAGGTACTCATGTCTTTTTGTTCCCACAAAATTGCTTCACCCCATATATGTGCAAAATAATTAAAGATGTTAGGTTTAGCCGATGAGTAGTTCTTTATCTTCTTGAGAGAATCTTTGCTTGAAAAATTGGGTACACATCATGGATACACGCCATTATCTTGAAGTTGTATTGTATGTCGTTGAATAAGCGTAGTACGCATGAGGTTTCGGAGCTACCCAAAAGCCCGTTGTTATGTATGAGCTAAGGTGCTTCAAGACTTCGGATTGAGATCGGGCCTTGGATCCTAGATTCCAACCCTAGCAGATGGCGGTAGGTCTTGGACTGAAACCGTGAAGGTTTGGAGTTGAGAAGTTACTAAGGCAAGAAAAAGAAAGAAAAAAGTGAAAAAAAAAGTATCAAGAAAAGAAAAATAAAAAGAAAAGAAAGAATAAGGATGTATGTTGAAGATTTATGGATTATGAGTTCTAGTGTAAGACTAAAGTTGGTCGCGCGTGAGGTGCATGTTATGATCCTAGATCGAACGCATGAGGTGCACGTGAAATGTACTCGCCAACTCATGTCTATTTTCGATGTATTCCAAAGTCTTTGTATGTATCCAATATCCTTGATGTGGACCACATTTCCCTTGCAGACCTTCTTAAGAGAAGATCGATAACTACTTAGCGTATGAATTTGTTATCTTTATCGGACTAAAAACTATGAAACGAGATGCTTATAAAGAAATTCATTTCTCTCACAAAAATACAATAATGAGATACAAAAATAGGAAAATGGGAACAAGCGATACACGAGTAACTTCCATGGGTAGCGTTGGCATCTAACTTGTAATTAAACAATGATCCGTTTTTACACTTAGTTTGGGGGCTTGTGAAAAATCAGGGATGATGACTTTTATCCAATCAGTCACTTTTCTATGAATCGTGTTCTTGCTCTATGACCCTTAATCATTATTGAAAGATAATGAAAGTCAAGCACACCGTCATAAGCTAAAGTAGTGTAATATAACGTACAAAGTCTAAAATGGAAAACCGGGGCGTTTTAGGAAATAAATGATTTCGTATCTCCTTTGAACGTTTTGCTACTTTTCAAAGTTAGTAAAGAGAGGTGTGAAATTATTTATCTTTAAAGCGTGACGTGATTACATTGCGCGAGGACACGCAATACCTTAGTCTGGGGGATTTTGATGTGTGCTATTTTACACATACTTTTGACCTTAGTTTAAGTGTGTAAAAGACCAAAAACTAATGTGAAACGATATAGTTTTTTGTGTTTGTGACTGTGCAGAAAGGATATTGCAAAATGGCCTGAAAACCAACCAATAAGCCCCTAAACGAGCACGAGATTGAAGAAGAGTCAAAGAAGCCGGTTAACGATGAAATTTAACTTAGTAAAAAGCCCGGACATGTTTCATTACTTAAAAGCTCAATTGAATATGAAAGTAGACAGTAATGAAGATCAAGATTATTATGATATATAACTACCAATTCGAGCAAGGATCACCTTTATAATTCATTGAATCATTTTCTGAGACTGATCAACACTATTCCTCAATATTTACAACTAAAGTTACTTTTTAGAATCATTTAGTAGTTTAATAGGAAATTTATGTAGTATTTTCATAAAACAATATTAGTTGAGGGGCTAGATGTAAAAGGAAACCACATGGATCCTTAAATACCACCCTTAAGCTTCATTTAGAAGCAATCCTTAATTTTCTATCTTTAATTTCATTTTAATTTTATCATTATTTTTTGTCATTTATTTTAATGTAAGTTTTATTTTAATGCACTTTTAATTTTCATGTCTTAATTTACTTATTGTCATTTAATCTTTATTGTCTTAATCTTTACAAGTTCTTTCTTAATCTTTACAAGCTTTTATAACTTTTCTTGTCACCTTTGCATGGTTTTTGTTTGGTTCGAATAGCACAAATAATCTAGGGCTTATTTGAGCTTATTTGGCTTATTTAGTTCCTAAAAACTTGTTTTTCTTTGAAAGCTTTTATTAGTTTTGATTTAGATTCAAGTTTTTATTAAGTTTTATTAAGTTTTATGTTTCTAGGGCTTGTAACTTTTTACGAGCTTATTTACTTATTTTTAAGCTTAATTTAGTGTTTGAAAGTGTTCCTTATTAATTTTTAACAAGTTCCTATCACTTTTATAAATTTTTGTCACGTTAAAAAAGTCCAAGTATTTTTATTTTAGGGTTTAGCGAGTAGGAAAATTTTACAAAAAGCCTAGCGAGTATGGAATTTTAAGATCTAGCGAGTATGATTTCAAGTCAGCGAGTATGATCCTTTCGACTAGCGAGTTTAGGAGTGAGTCTAGCGAGTATGCTATCTTTCGTAGCGAGTATCATCTTGGCTACTAATTTTCTAGCGAGTTTGGGACCATTCCTAGCGAGTATGATTTCTATTCTAGCGAGTATTGTTTTCCAGTCTTAGCGAGTTTCATAAACTGTTCTAGCGAGTATGGTATGAGAGTATAGCGAGTATGATGTCTTGTTGTGTAGCAAGTATGGTTTAATTTTTTCTAGCGAGTTTGATTCTTATTCCAGCGAGTTTTAAGTTTTTCCTAGCGAGTTTCATTTTTATTTTATAGCAAGTTTGTAGTTTCATGCGAGTATGGTCTTGGTGTCTTAAGTCTTTGAGTCGTTGTGAGTCGAGTCTTATTTTCTTATCTTCATTTCTTATTTCTTTCACAAGTCGAGTTAGACTTTCTTTTCACCTCATCGTTCTTCGAGTGAGGTTGTCTTTATTTCATTTTCTAAACGTTACTCTGCCGAATTTTCTTTAAATTCTCTTAACTTAGTTTATTTTTCTTTTCACTTGTTTTATTTTCTTTTAAACATTTTCTTTTCTTTACTCTTATTAGTTTAATCTAAAAACCAAAAACATTTTACAATTCCTCATTTCATTTTCATTGCTTTTATTTACTTTATCTTTCTTTCTTTCTTTTATTGCTTTTAACGTTCATGTTTTTTTTTTTCGTTTATTTTAGTTTCTTTAACTAGTTTTACTCCTTTTAAATTTTAAATAACGTTTCGTAGTGTAACTAAAACACAAATCATCTTTTAAACCTATTCACATCACATAACTCACGGTTTTGAATGACGAGATCCATTCAACCCTCGTTGGGACTACGACCCGAGGTTCTTGCTTTCACTAGCTAGAATTCTCACATCAGCTTTCACCAAGTTTTACCATTTGGTCACATTGTGAGCAATGATGGCGATGAGTGGGTGGAGGAGGGTTGTTTGGAGAGGGTGGTGGTAGATGTTGGATTTATTCAAGCAAGGTTGTTTGGAGGTCCATTGCTTGATGGAGATGGTTCTCAACCATTCTTTCTATTTCCTCATAGGAGGGAAAGAATGATTCGAAGGCTTGGGAAGGTGGTGGAATGGGTTGAACATTCTCTTCAAAATGAGGTTCTCCATAAAGAGGACCGTGGATGTCTTTGAAGAGAGGATGGAATAGTAAAGGTTTGGGTTGTGGTGGATGATGGTTTTCCAAAGGCACATTGGGCTCAAACAATGGCCTTGGTTTGGGATTGGAAATTTGATCATTGTGATCAAATGGGTGGAAAGGATTGGGTGATCGTGGTGGAAGATCATTTAGATCTTTGATGTATGGGTGTGGTGATGATGGTGGAGATCCAAATAACTCCACGGGTGTTAGTTTCGGTGGTAGTGATGGTGATGGAGTTTTGGATGGTTGAGTTGGAGCACTTGGTGGTGTTGGGTCAATGGGTGTTGTTGTAGGCGGTGGAGTGGTGAGCTCACTTGGGTCTAAGGGTGATGGAGTTGGAGAAGCTAGATTCAAGAAGTGCTCATTCTTGATCAGTGAGGAAAATTCATCCGAGGATGAAGAGCTTAGGTTGATGGTTTGATATGAGCAAAACGGTTTGACACTAATTCGAGCGGTTCTGCGAATAGGTCTTGAGGGTTGTGAGGTGAAGGATGACTTAGTCATGGTTGAGGTAGTGTTTTTGGATGTTCAAAGTAAGGGATTAGAATGGTGAAGGTGTGATTTTAGGTTGTGTTAAGATGGTTGAATTTATAGGATGGATGAAATGTT